>CANNZV010002092.1:0-114086 GCA_947561585.1 Caprella mutica
CATTCACCCTATTCACCCTATTCACCTTTTTCACCCTATTCACCTCATTCACCTCATTCACCCTATTCACCTTATTCACCCTATTCACCCTATTCACCTTTTTCACCCTATTCACCTTATTCACCTTATTTAATACATTCGGTTCCTTTACTTTAGGTTTAAAATATGAGGTAAAGTTTGAAAATATTTTTTAGATTAAAATAATTTGAACTTAAAGTATACATATTGATAAGATAGCGCAATGATGGATAGGTACAAAATAGATAAAACTAACAACAAAATATAAAAAAACGACTTAGGGTAAGTTCTGAGTTATCGTACAGTTCCACATTTTCGATTATGTCATAAAATGTATACAATTTTTTATTGTTAAACTGTTTTTTTAATTGGTATCCAAGATACCTGCAGGTATCATGGATACCAATGAAATAAAATTAAATAATAATTATTATGTACTTTTTTCTCATATGATCGAAAATGTGGAACCGTCCGATTACTCGGAACTTACCCTAAACTATAACAAAATCTGTACACTTTCAACATTGAAAAAAATAAACAAAATATACAAAAAAAATATACAAAATGTACAAGAAAAAAAATAAATGAACGTTTTTTTTTAAATGAGAAATAAATGTTTTTATTACTTAAAGAAACAAATAAATCTTTATTTGTTTTCATTTTTCAATGTGAGAAAAGATAAAGACATTTAATTCCTTTTCCAGTTCCATGTTATTCTGAAAAAAAATAATATTCATTAAAAATTATCAAAAAGTAATAATGATTAGAGTTCTATCTCATAGTTATAATCAATAGTATGCAATAGTGGTGTAAATCAGAGTTATCGTACAGTTGCGCATTTTCGATCATAAAAATATCTAGTTAACATGATAAAATTGTTTTTGTTAAATGATTGGAAATATGCAACTGTCCAATAACTCGGAACTTACCCTATGGTATATTTATTGGTTAAGAGACATTAGTGTGCTATCTGTACAATAGTCTACTATTTTTCTACATCTTCCTTTAAAGTGTGCTAACTGCGTACAAAACTGTAATACTAATTAGTATCAGAGTTAGACTAAACAATGGCTTAAACTATCTAAGACATAAGCTACCTAACGCTTCACCTACCTAAGTCATAAGCTACCTAAGCTACCTATTGCTCCTCACCGTTGTTTCGTACTGCAGTGATAATCCTATCTGAGAACTGTGGCATTCTGGGCAGTACTACGCTGTAAAGTTCACAGGCAAACACCCCGTGGTGGTGAGTGGTGAAGTTAGAGATGGTGAGGTCACCCTTGCTATCGACCTGAGGGTAAATAGGAATAAGAGGGTAAGAAATTAAATTATAGAGTAAGAAATGAGAGGGTAAGAAATGAGAGGGTAAGAAATGAGAGGGTAAGAAAGGAGAGGGTAAGAAATGAGAGGGTGAGAAATGAGAGGGTGAGAAATGAGAGGGTAAGAAATGAGAGGGTAAGAAATGAGTGGGTAAGAAATGAGTGGGTAAGAAATGAGAGGGTGAGAAATGAGAGGGTGAGAAATGAGAGGGTAAGAAATGAGAGGGTAAGAAATGAGAGGGTAAGAAATGAGAGGGTAAGAAATGAGAGGGTAAGAAATGAGAGGGTAAGAAATGAGAGGGTAATAAATGAGAGAGTAATAAATGAGAGAGTAATAAATGAGAGAGTAATAAATGAGAGGTTAAGAAATGAGAGTGTAAGAAATGAGAGGGTAAGAAATGAGAGGGTAAGAAATAAGAGGGTAAGAAATGAGTGGCTAAGTTACGAATTAGCGGACGGTTACCCTTTTCCGGACATGTAAGAAAAAGTACATAAAAATAATATTTAACATATTATTTTAATTCAATCATTAATATTTTGTCTATATTTTACCCTCTAATTGAAAGGGTTACTTTACCATTTAATTACACTATGGAATATTGAAACTATTTATCCCACTGATTCAGAGCAATAGGATTAGAAGAGACAAAATTAATTTCAAGTTGATTATTGTAACTTGTAATGTAACTTAATTACCATAGATTTCGAGTAGATTGAGTAATATCTTACCGTGATGTCAGGGAAGACTTGGGTCACAGCCTGCTGTTGGTAGGACCATGTGATGTCCATGTGGTCCCCCTCGTAGCGACAGGGAAGGACCAGGGACGCCCCGTAAGTCGCATACACTATCTGGAAAAGAGAACAGCAATTAGATTGAAAAGCAATGGTATTGTTGCTAGTGATTAATAGGGTTGTGACAATATGCTTTATAAATCATAGAGAATATTATAGACGGAGAGAATTAAAGAGTATTGAATGGTTCTAAACCAGCGGTATATAGTATTAGATACCATTTCATTTCGTCTGTGATGTAAGATCTATGATTTTCAAGCATATTGTCACAACCCCAGTGATTAGGGTAAAGATAGAAAATGACTTTGATAGTAATCAACCCGTGGATGCATGATATTATACAGGGTGGGGCGTAAGTTTGGAAGCAATTTTTCAAACATTAATATAATTCTTAAAAATAAGTTCCTAAGTAGGTGATAGGGTTTGAACTATAGTAGAGACACTACATTATGACGTGGTAGTGTTATTTTTTACAAAGATTTAGTCAATTCAAAAATGTCAGACAAAAGAGAAGCCATTATTGCTCTACACCGTGCCGGGAAGTCAGATTCCGTCATTTCAAAGACTCTCTCAATAGCGAGATCGACTGTTTGGAAGTGTGTGAAGCGTTTTAATGAGAGAGGAGACTTGACTGATCGTCAACAAATGATGAAATGTGCCCGAGAGAAGATCAGGAGGAACCCGAAAAGGTCAATACGATTGTTAGCCAAAACAGCTAATGTGAGTCCCAGAACAATGAGAAGAGTTGTCAAAGAAGACCCAAAGATGTCTTCCTTCACCCTCCAAAAGAGACAGACTCTGTCAGAAGCTGTAAAGAAAAAGAGATTGGAGAGAAGCAAAGCACTTCTGAGAGAATTGAAGTCTGGCACGGCTGGTGAAATTGTTTGGTCTGACGAAAAAATTTCACAGTGGAAATGGCTCACAACCGGAGGAATGACAGAATAATTGGTAAAAGTGCAAAAAACATCTCATACAACCAAAAAACTGTCCATAGAACCATGAAACCTGCTTCAGTAATGGTCTGGGCCGCCGCTTCAGAAACTTAGAGATCTCCTTTAATTTTTGCGGAACAAGGCGCCAAAATCAATGCTAAATGTTATATTGAGAATATTTTGACGCCAATCTTGGAGTCAGCTAAGGATCACTTCGGTAATGACACTCTATGGACATTTCAGCAAGACGGCGCGACTTCACATACTGCAAATGTCACTCAAAACTGGTGCCATGACCATCTTCCACGGTTTTGGTCCAAAGAAATGTGGCCTCCCTGCTCCCCAGATGTTAATCCTATGGACTTTTCGGTATGGTCCATTCTTGAATCAAAGGCCTGTGGTAAATTCCATCGCAGTGTGGATGATTTAAAGCGTTCGCTCCAGAGATCTTGGAAGGAAATTTCACAAGAACAGTTGCGTGCCGCAGTAGGAGGAGTTCGGAGGAGATTTGAGGCTGTTATTAAAAACAAGGGGGGACATTTTGAATAAATTTATCATTTTTGAATTCTTAAAACCCTTATGTAATAATACATAACTGTAAATTATTAAATATATTTTTCGTTGGATTATAATATGCATTTTCATTTGCTTCCAAACTTACGCCCCACCCTGTATCAAATAAATATATATGGTGGGGTCAAAAAATGACCCCAACTGAATTTTGAACTCCAATAGCTCTAGGTATAGTGTATACATTTGACCATGACATTGTGACTTTCCACAAACGGTTGAAATTATGCTTTGTGTCAGTCATTCCAAAAATAAAATGAATGACCACAGCTTATTCGATGGTTTTCCTAGTGATGCATAACTGGGGTCAAAATGACCCCACTATTTATTAATGTTTTCATGCATATCAAAGAGTATTGTATCATGCATTTCAGTGGAAGTATCAACGTAATATCAAGCAAGAGAAAAATACAATAAAGATTTTATATGACTTTGTACTCTCTGTCAGAGATTATCGCAACATCAGTACAATGAGAAAAAAATACGAGCCAAATTGACTCAAAATTTGAGTGTTCAGTTTGTCACCAGACCAGCTCAAAAATGTGAGTCAATTTGATATATCTTAATGTATTACTCAAAAACAAGAGTCATATTGACTCCCAATTCATAGTCAGATTGACTCAGGTAGAGTCAATCAAGAAAAGGACTCCAATATTGGAGTCTTGCAGCCTTGACTCAACCGATGAGTCAGGCTGACTCGCAATGTTTTCTCAGTGCTATTGTGCTCTAAATATTCCTGTTCTTTCTAAGTATAGGAAGAGATCCGAACCTATTTCTTTTTGTATTTTGATTCAAAAGGAAAAATGTGTTTCATTTAGCATTATACATTTTATTGCCTACCTTAGTGTAGGAGAGTATCTATATACCTTAGTGTAGGAGTGTATCTATATACCTTAGTGTAGGAGAGTATCTATATACCTTAGTGTAGGAGTGTATCTATATACCTTAGTGTAGGAGAGTATCTATATACCTTAGTGTAGGAGTGTATCTATATACCTTAGTGTAGGAGAGTATCTATATACCTTAGTGTAGGAGAGTATCTATATACCTTAGTGTAGGAGAGTATCTATATACCTTAGTGTAGGAGAGTATCTATATACCTTAGTGTAGGAGAGTATCTATATACCTTAGTGTAGGAGAGTATCTATATACCTTAGTGTAGGAGAGTATCTATATACCTTAGTGTAGGAGAGTATCTATATACCTTAGTGTAGGAGAGTATCTATATACCTTAGTGTAGGAGAGTATCTATATACCTTAGTGTAGGAGAGTATCTATATACCTTAGTGTAGGAGAGTATCTATATACCTTAGTGTAGGAGAGTATCTATATACCTTAGTGTAGGAGAGTATCTATATACCTTAGTGTAGGAGAGTATCTATATACCTTAGTGTAGGAGAGTATCTATATACCTTAGTGTAGGAGAGTATCTATATACCTTAGTGTAGGAGAGTATCTATATACCTTAGTGTAGGAGAGTATCTATATACCTTAGTGTAGGAGAGTATCTATATACCTTAGTGTAGGAGTGTATCTATATACCTTAGTGTAGGAGAGTATCTATATACCTTAGTGTAGGAGTGTATCTACATACCTTAGTGTAGGAGAGTATCTATATACCTTAGTGTAGGAGTGTATCCTAGGCAGCATTCTCCTCAATCTGTCCTCCAGGCCACACATCACTCCTCTCTCGGAAGAACTTTCAATGTGTCTGTCACCTGTGGAAAGAGGAACGTTGAGAAAGGGAAAGAAAGAGGGAAAAGAAAAGGAAGAGGAACGGTGAGAAAGGGAAAGAAAGAGGGAAAAGAAAAGGAAGAGGAACGGTGAGAAAGGGAAAGAAAGAGGGAAAAGAAAAGGAAGAGGAACGTTGAGAAAGGGAAAGAGGGAAGAGGGAAAAAAGAATGCTTAGCTAAAGGGAAAGGTAGATTTCAGTTGGTAATATATATGTTCTACACCATTTGCCGATTTACATAATCTCGAGAATGCGCTGGGCATTTAAACCCTCTAATACCGAGCGTGCATTGATACCTTCAGTTTATTTACTACCAAATTTATTTATTATGAAAAATTCAACAAAAATGGCCGTTATATAGTTTGTTATATCCGGTAGTTTGTTGTACTGCACACTTCACGATATTATAATAAATAAAATGAAGGTAATAACGCACACTCGGCAGTAGGGGTTAAAAACTCGCAGCGCATTCTCAAGATTGTCCAAATCGGCATATGGCGCAGAGCATCATCACTATATTATCTACACTATATCTACTCACTTATTAATACCAAACTGAAGAAGCGACTGTAAACTCTACCGCTAGGGGACTCTATCCGCAACTCGTATGTACCCTGCAAAGTAAAAGGGAAATAAATAAAACAAAGAAAATGACTTAAAACGGAAAAGATTCACCAACGGAACCTCCATATTTTCAAAAGGTTAGGAAAAGGTTAACTCTGAAGTGTTTTTTAGGGTTCGATTTTTCGAATTGAAAGATGTCTGTTCATCGTCAGGAACAAGAAGTGAAAAACCTGAACTGAACAGCGAATTTACTAACCGACTGTCGAACAGTTTTTTGTGTTATCCTTAATATTATTTTGACTTCAGTCACTAGTATCTTTTTAAAAATATCTAGGGTGATTCAGAAAGAGAAACAATTCCAGACGAAAGTTAAAGACCTGATGAAAACTGTCACCGGTTATTGTTAAAAACAAACATCAAATATGACCATTGAAATGTACATGGAACATTGTTAAATCATTATTATTTTACTGTTCTCTTCACAAAGAATATATTTTAATGATTATATTTTGATGGTGTTTTCTTTTTCTCACTCTGTGAATCTCCTGCACACAGTCCAAGAAGATGCTTGAGTGCAGATTCTGCACATCTGTCGAGTCTGGAGAACTTGTCTGCAGAAAAATAAAGTACAGGTTACTTGACTGAGAGGATCGTAATCAGGGTTGTGACAATGTGCTTTGAAAATCATAGATCCGGAGAATATTATAGACGGAGAGAATTAAAGAGTATTGAGTGGTTCTAAACCAGCGGTATATAGTATTCGATACCATTTCATTTCGTCTGTGATATTCTTAAGAAATATAATTTTAAAAGCATATTGTCACAACCATTGTCACAAGTACAAACTAGCCTAAGTTCCGAGTTACTGACCGGTAATTTAACGAATTCAAATAAAATCATAAATTTTTCTTTAATGATCAGAGATGTGTAACCGTCCGATAATTCGAAAAATACCCTACATGAAATATCTTCAATGTAAACGCATACGAAAAAAATAGGCACAAAAATCTAAATTACGGAAATTTAACTATATAAAATTATAGGTACTGACATCATAATAATCTGTCCTCAGCGTGTCGTTTCCGGCTAACCACGTGAGAGTGGTACCGTATGGAGCCCAGACGTCGCAACGGAGTGATGCGTCGTGGTACTTAGTTACGAAAACTATCCTGGAGGAGCAAACTCGTCCAAAGAGAATTTCGTCCTCTTCTTCCTCCTCTTCTTCAGATGTTATTGTAGTGGTAACGTCATCAGGAGGCAAAGTGGTTACAGAGTCACCATTGGTGGTTTCGGTAGAGTTACCAAAGGTAACCCGTTTCTCTATTTCTAGTGTTGTGGGGTATTCAGCAGATACCATAGTACCTTTTCCATCTAGTTCAGCTGTGTCAGATTTGGTGGTTAGGTAGGAGGTGTAGACGGTTTGTTGGCTAGAGTCTTGTAAAGGACCATAAGATATTTGTAATCTGGAGCTATAGTATGGCCCAATTGAGTTATCGTTTTCGTTTATTGTATATTGATACGGAAAGGGAGTGGTGTTTAAATATTTAAAGTTTCTATCAGAGCCTTTCTTTTCTCTCCTATCGTTATTTCTTATTTTAGCAACAGGCGAGTATATTGGTGAATTTATATGATTTTCATTTACATTTCGGTGAGGATGATTTCTTATTCTTCGTCTGTTTCGTCGACGATGAAATTTTACATCTGAAAACGCAAAATCAGTCAAGCAATTAGGTAGGCAGGTTAAATTAGTTGAGGGCCGTACACACGTAGGGTTTTTTCAGTCTTTCCACCAGACATTTTGCTAAGCTCCTCCTACTTTTCCCACGAGAATATAAGAAAAAATTAGTATTTATTTTAGTTGGTATCCATGATACCTGCAGGTATCATGGATACCAACTAAAATAAATAAATATTATATAGTTTTTTCTTATATTCTTGTAGAAAAAGTAGGAGGAGCTTAGACTGCCCTTTAGTTTGTTTAGACTAATAACTATTATGCACACTGTTACTTGTTATTAATCATACCATTCTGTTAGTATTTTCTTTTCTCATAACTCACCTCCACTGCTCATAACTCTGCTACTCATAGGTAACTCATAAGCAGAGTTTGTAAAATCATCGATTCCTGCCATCAGTCCTTCTGAAAACTAATATGAAAATGATGAGTACCTAATCGAGTACGCTACCTGACAATCTTTTTCTACAACTCCATTTTTTACTTTAGGGTAAGTTACGAATTATCGGACGGAATTATCCTCAATCATCTAAGAAAAAAAATGTATAAATATTATTATTTAATTATTACAGTGTTTTCTTATATGATCGGAGATGTGGAACTATCAGAGAATTCGTATAAGTTTTCAGAACACAGTAATTCTTGGAAGAATTGTCAAGTACAGAAAGTCAGAACACATCGGACGTTATACCAATAAATAAAATAGAATAAATCGCACCTTCAATTAGAAATTGAAAAGAATTGTTACACCAATTTTCTCGTTTTCTACTAACAAAAAACAAAGAATGTTTGCATGGTACTCTATTACTATGTACCATATTTTCTATGGTTCCTCCAATGTAAATAAAATTATTGACAAATAATTTTCCCGTACAACTGATGTAAGTAAGCTCGGGGTCAACTCCGCTTTAAGTCGTCCTGTTATAAAAGCGGGGTCTACTTAAAGCGGGGTCTGCCTGTGCTGCAAATATCACACTGATAGAATATGGGTCTCACCTGACTTCTTCTGCTGAAAGTATCTGGTATCATTACAGCTTCTAGCCGGTTACTGCCTACTCGCCAGTGCGCTACAATTACTATCATCAGAACTAGAGTGAGTCTAGCCATCCCATCTACCTGTGACGATATAAAAGGGATAATTAGCAAATATGCACCTGTATGCTATAAAGCTTTTTCACAAAATGTTCGAACGTCGTATGAAAAAGAGGTCTTATGTAAAAATTATAGGCGGAGATTTCAATTTTGGAGAAAGCTGCCTGGATATTAAAAAAAAAAACTCAAAGCATCAGAAATGGAGATGATAAAAGAACAGAAGGATAAGATGATAAAATTAAGATTAAAAACAAGTAAGACATTAATTAAGTTTCCGATTAAAAACTTTAATTAGCTGTCAATATCAATTACAACGTATAAATTATCTTCGCATTTGCCGTACATCAAGAAAAGAAGAGGACCTAAAACCGTACCCTGGGGAACAGCATCTCATTGACAAATAAACACAAATCTCTATGCATTCAACTAAGTCTCAACTAAAATAATTGAATAAATACTAAACAACTACAACATTTTTTACATCAGCTATTAAAATTGGTGACATCACATGCCGCTCCAAGCTACTCGTACGTAAAACCAAAAAGGTGACAACTTCATTTCTCACCGCATCAAATTAACCATCAGTATGCTAACAATGTTCAAAATCATCTTGCAGTACAACTTCACATCTTAACACCTAAGAACAAACAGAAGCAATTGCTCAGAAGCTATTTCTTATATTCAACTCATTGTTTAAAAGACCTATAACCTTATCAATTACCTCCACAATAGCTATGTAACATTTGTGCGTATCTTTGAAACCAGTAGAAAATTAAACATTAAAAAAAAAAATCTTGTATTACCACTCTGTTCGGTACTATCAAATCTCTATATATTTTCCTTCTATTTGGTATTACTATTTCCTTTTACTTAGTTTCAAATCATCACATTTTACGCTACAGCTACTTGGGTGTGTTCTCAGTTATCGAACGGTTCCACGTTTTCGATCATGTAAAAATATATATAAAATAATTTCAATGTAACTAGATATTTTAAATGGCGTCTATGAATCCTGCATGGATATATAAATTGTTATATCATATTTCTTTGTTTTATGATCGAAAATATGAAACCGTCCGATAACTCAAACCACACCCTACACAAACCCCATCTACAATAATGTGTTCTGTTTATTTTAATCAAGTTTATTAGCTTAGAAACTAATTTAATGGTTTTCATTACGAGCTGTGAAGGTTGTGAATTAATCAGTTTTTTCTATGGCTGGTATTTGTCGTGTGACTTGGTCATTAATTTTAATGCTATTTAAATTGGGTCAAAACAATGGAATGTTGTACATAATGGAAAGTACTGCAACACAGTAGAAAAAAATAATAACTTCAATTGTTATTAAGTAATCAATATCCTATTAAAATGGTTTGCACTTACTACTTACATGGCTTACTTAATATGCATGCTATTTATAATCAAGAGAGTGTTTAATAATTTAAGTATTTTAAATTAATAAGAAAAATGTGATTTATTTCCAAAAGAAAGTAAATCACATATTAATAAAATATTTTAGAACAATGAAAAGGAGTCGTATTATTTATTTTTTACATTATTTACGCATTTTAATTATTTAGATTATTTACTTAAATAATTAGATTATTTACCCATTTTAATTATTTAAATTTACTAAATAGATTATTGATGCATTTTATTATTTATGTTAATTAATCAAATTTATTACTTAGATATTTTGATTACATATTATATCTATCCCTTTAATTGTGAAAGTTATTGCTCTCTTCTTTCTTTCTTTCTTTCTTATTTCTTTCTTTCTTTCTTTCTTTCTCTCCTTATTTTTTTTCTCATTTTTTTCTTTCCTTCTTTCTTTCTTTCTTTCTTTCTCTCCTTCTTTCTTTCTCATTTCTTTCTTTCTTTCTCTCCTTCTTTCTTTCTCATTTCTTTCTTTCTTTCTCTCCTTCTTTCTTTCTCATTTCTTTCTTTCTTTCTCTCCTTCTTTCTTTCTCATTTCTTTCTTTCTCTCCTTCTTTCTTTCTCATTTCTTTCTTTCTTTCTCTCCTTCTTTCTTTCTCATTTCTTTCTTTCTTTCTCTCCTTCTTTCTTTCTCATTTCTTTCTTTCTCTCTCTCTATCTCTCTCTCTCTCACCGTGGGAATCTCTCCATCCAAGTCTTTACAATCAAAAGGTGTCTCATTCACCTATGCTGATTATAATAATAATCAATTAGCCTCTGTGACGGTGATGACCTCCATTGACCTCCTATGACCTCCTTTGACCTCCTTCGACCCTAATTAGTGGTGATAAAATTACTATTGGTGTTCTGAAGTCATCGGGGTTTGGGTCATTGTGTTCAAAGACATATAAACTTTAATATTATATGAATTGATATTCTATTTTTGATGTAGAGCTAAGGTTATACAACATATAACAGTTAACAGAAAAGAGAATGATCAAGTACCTACCTCGCAATTAGTTATTTAAGAAATATTAACACTCAACTGTCACTGTCCGACATTTCTAAGTCTCTATTGGATTCAATAGAAGAACAAGGAAGGGCTACGAGCTTTATTCGCATTGCCGTTAATTTAATGGTATTTTGGTTCTCGTGTATCTAATGCTTTTTTTACGGTAATGGTATCTAGGTACTCGTGTATCTAATGCTTTTTTTACGGTAATGGTATCTAGGTAACGGTAAATTTATCCATTTATAACATGTCCATAAGCTTTGTTATTGTTTTGAATTTTTCGTAAAATGGATCCTACTTTTTCTTCGCTTGAAAATCAGAAGGAAGAGGAAAAATCACAAGAATAACTTAAATAACATATTATAATATGAATATAGAACCAAATTTGAAATGGTATGTAGTTTTATAAACTGTAACTTTAGTTCTTTAGGATAGAGAAATAGAAAAAAATAGTGGAGGGGACCGTTAAGGTCCTGAATTTTGTTCACACACACGTTCGTCAAGTGTCAAAAAAGTAACAAATTGATCAATTGTATAATTTTTAGCAGTGACTTCTGGGTAGGTCATTATTTATCAGGTCTTGAAGTTAAGGGTTGACTATCAAAGTCAGTAGGAAGTTAATTGGGCTGTAAAGTAAACCGAAATTCCTTTGTAAACAGACAAATGAAATCTAGTTCACTTGTTAGGAGGGTTTCCAAGGGTTAGGAATACCAACTCAGCAGGATTGGTTTCAGTTTCGTTTTTGAACTAGGAGAGAGTATTTTGGTTCCTGTGGTTCGGCGATTGGTTGAATCAGTCGAGGGTGATGAGTTTGCATAAAAATTTGAATATAAAGTTTCAAGATGTTAAGCTAGTAAATGGACCCCCTTTTGGTGTTATACAGAAAGTTTATTATCCACTTGATTAGGTTACGATGATTATGTCATGAGATTTGAACAATTGAAAATTAGAACTATATATTGTCGGCTGAATTTTGAACTTAGAGGAGCGTAGGAGATCAGGAGAAAGGTAGTTCAGAAAGAGATGCAATTAAGTGTTTAAATAATCTTTCGTTTTGATAAGAAAATTTCCTAAGTGTTGAGACTAGAAGCTGGACTACCTACAGTATACTCAGTTAAGCCTTCCCTACTTATAATTCTAATAGTATTTAGTTTATTGGTTTTAATTGTAGTATTTTCTATTTAAGTTTTTTAGAAATAACCATTTACATAATGTTTATTCATTTGTTCCAGAAGGCTATTACAGTTATCGGTAGATTCCTAGTTCACGTCCCTATTTCATTTAGGGACGTGAACTAGGAAGAGGGTATTTGGATCGGTTCCTAGTTCACGTCCCTAATTGTTTTATGGACATGAACTAGGGATTACCCAATTATCCATTCGTATTTCCATGTGACTTATTTAGTTCAGTTAATATTAAGTTTATTATGCGTTTCAATTTCCTTGTAAGTTCTGGAATTAAAGACAAATTTTTTTAATTATAATATAATTTTCGAATAAGATGTTGTTAAATGGTCGGTCGTACGGAATTAAAATTAATTACCACGCTACCAAATTAAATGGGATGATTTAATTGTTGCTAATGCTTAAACCAATTAAAAGAAAAGTAATGAAAAAGAATTAATAATGATATGTAGGGTTGTGACAATATGCATTTAAAATCATAGATCTTAAGAATATCACAAACGAAATGAAATGGTATCGAATACTATATACCGCTGGTGTAGAACCATTCAATACTCTTTAATTGCCTCCGTCTGTAATGTTTACAGGATCTATGATTTTAAACGCATATTGTCACAACCCTAATGCTATGATTGATTGAGCCAACATGAAGTATATACCCCGTATATACAAATTGTATATTTTTTTAAATTAAAAATAAATCTACTAAATGTTAAATTCTTTCAATTAGTTGGTGGTAGCATAAAAAAAATTTGTGTTTTACGTTATGAATTAAAAAGAACATTAATTTAATAAATGATACTTCCACGTGTTAATCATTTATTTCATTAATTGTGATATTTAAAAAATAAACAAGCATACCCTTAAATTAGCTTCGTTTTCTATAAAAAATATGATAGAAAATATTTACAAAAAATTTGAGGGTATACCTCACCAGATACCAAATTAACAAAAAACATTTCCTTATTCATTCAGGCTAAATAACAATTTATTGAACATTTCCACACTCTCGATAATATAAGGAGAAATATATAATAAAAGCTATATAATAATTGCTAAATACTTTTTTCTTATATGATCGAAAATGCGGAACCATGTATAAGTATGTCAGTTAAAGCCAATTAATTGGATTAGATTTGAAATGGTCAAATCTCAGATATGTCTAATTGGCTTTAAATTTTGAATTAATTCTTATGTTCACATGTTCAGTTTGGCTTGAAATCATCCAAAAATGAGCCAAATTGGCTTGGCTCAGATATTTTGACAAATTTTGGCTCAAAAATTGGCTTACAATTAATTTTCCAGCCTCTGAAACATGGATGTGTAACTGTCTGAAACTCGTAACTTATCTTAATATGAATTTGTGAATAAAATTGAAATACTATTGGGATAAAGATATGAATATTATTATTATAATAAACAGTACGAACTATTAAAATCAAAACACTGGCGACGATTTTTTACTGTTAGTGAAGACATAAAACTTTCTTCCTAAATATTATTCATAAATTAAAACTCAGAATTACTGCAATAAAAAAATAACTCGTATAGTTTGAAGAAATAAAACAATTTAGTTGTACTAACCATAACTAAATCATGTGGTCGTAGTAGGATAAGTTCCGAATTATCGGTCAGTTCCACATCTTCGGTCATATAAGAAAAACGATATATTTAATCATGGATACCATGCAATAAAAATATAAATTAAATAATCATTAAAATATCGTTTATTCTTATATGACCGTAGATGTAGTACTGACCGATAATTCGTAACTCACCCTAACCACCAATTCATCGTAGGTAGGTTTTCTAACTTCTTGCAATACTAGTTTAATAGTTTAATTGCAATAAAATGTGCTTATGCAACAATTCACTCTGTATCCAAGCAACAATGCTTAAAGAGGTACGCTTATTATTTAACTAGTGTGTGCTTATTATTTCACTAGTGCGTGCTAATTATTTAACTAGTGTGTGCTTATTATTTAACTAGTGTGTGCTCATTATTTAACTAGTGCGTGCTTATTATTTAACTAGTGCGTGCTTATTATTTAACTAGTGTGTGCTTATTATTTAACTAGTGCGTGCTTATTATTTAACTAGTATGTGCTTATTATTTAACTAGTATGTGCTTATTATTTAACTAGTGCGTGCTTATTATTTAACTAGTATGTGCTTATTATTTAACTAGTGCGTGCTTATTATTTAACTAGTGTGTGCTTATTATTTAACTAGTGCGTGCTTATTATTTAACTAGTGCGTGCTTATTATTTAACTAGTGTGTGCTTATTATTTAACTAGTGCGTGTTTATTATTTAACTAGTGCGTGCTTATTATTTAACTAGTGCGTGCTTATTATTTAACTAGTGAGCGCTTATTATTTAGTACGCCTATACAAAATATCTTTCCAACACCCGAATCCCCCCCCCCCCCCCCCCCCCACATCCCCGTCCAACCAATGCTTATAATGAAAAAAAGATATAATACTTACCATAATATTTTTGTTATTTGAGAATTAAATTCGGGATGAAAAAATTATATGCTATCATTATAAGCCACTTCAATTTTTTTAATTTGTATCCATGATACCTGCAGGTATCACGGATACAAAACAAAATAAAACACTGTTCTCTCCTTAATAACTTTTTTCAATGAATAAATTTTTATGCATTTTTTTAACGATAATCTAATGAAATTTTCATCCGTTCTTTAATAGTCATCTGGTAATTGACCCTTTACCCTATAGAGTGTAATTGCATTATAGACACCGGAAGGAGGTGTCTAGACTAAACAATGTGAGATAATTAACACTGTCTTGAGGTAATTAGCACTAATCGATGTGTGTTATTATCAACACTAATCGATGTGTACTATATACACTTCAAACGGTTAATAAGGAAAAAATATCTATTTTAAAGATAGCAACATTAATTTCAATAATTCAAATTTTTCATTTAAATCATAATATATATTTGTTATAAGACTGGTAAAGAAATTCTGTATATATTGATTTTATTTTAGATAATAATTCATATTTTTGCTGTGTTATTGGAGAAATAAATCCTAAACGATTACCAATCCGGGAACAAGCAATGCTAGTACAATTTTTAGTGCTTGTGCACTAAAAATCAACTTTTTAAAAACACATTTATTCAAGTTATTACAGTTTCATTTAAAAAGCATATTTCAGTATTAAAATAGATAGAAAAGGATGAATAACAACAACAAACAAGAAGCGTTTACAGAGCTGCAATTTCTTTGATAAAACTATATTACCTTAATTATTATTTACTTAAAATGTAATCTTACTTTTCTGGAAAAGGTTTCAAAAACAATTGTAATTTCGCCATTTATTTAAAAGAAAAATCGGGTTGCGTTTTGTGGATAAATTTATTTAGTTTCCCGTAAAAATTTCATTTTCTATATCGCCTTAATATTTTCTTTAAAGTTATCAGAAGGGGGAACTAATACAGAATATTATTCCATTCTTAATTCGTCCAATAATTTCCTCAAAAATTATTATGCTCTACAGTATATAAGAAATAAAGTGAAGAATGATGCAACATTGAAGATCAACAAAATATTTCTCAACACTCACCGTAACCTAATTCTAAAAAAGTTTATCTGTGCCTATAGAATTGCCGTCACATTTTACACTTCATTTTCCTCTTATCAACTGAAAGCATTTTTCACTATTTTTCATGTCAAATAATCACAATGAACTGACACTGTAAATACATTTTCATATACACCACGAACAGGAGTTTAAAACTGAACATTTTTCTACGGTTTAAAAAGCATCGCATAAAGTTTTAAGTCACTATTTTGGTTAGGTTTAGCAGCTACGTGATAAAAGACGTTTTCCTCGATAATGACATCAGTGAAATGAATGAAATACATTTATGAACTAATTAAAGCATTGACTCAATTTTGCTGTATCGGCAGTTTTCATGATATGAAGAGTGTTTACTTTTTCTTCACCGTTTGCATCGTCGTCATTGAAGTCTTTTGTTATTTGAACAAAACATTAAATAGTGAGTTCAATGAGTATGTTTGTAATTAGTAATTTTGTCATTTAGGCAAACTTTATTATAGTTATATATTGTTATTTACCTACGATATAGCTATAAGTAACAGTCATTCAAAAGTTCATAACAAGCGTAAATATATCAATCAATTAGAACTATAACCTAACTATTAAATAAATGAATAATAAATAAAAAAACATACTTTCATTACTTCTTGCTATAGACGTCGTACCTGTGATATTATTTACACAACACACTGCAATGTGTAACGTTTAACCCCTTTAAATAGGTACTTGTTATTTAAATAGGAACTCGTTATTTAAATAGGTACTTTTTATTTAAATAGGTACACGTTATTTAAATAGGTACTCGTTATTCAAATAGGCACTCGTTATTTAAATAGGTACTCGTTATTTAAATAAGTACTCGTTATTTAAATAGCTACTCGTTATTTAAATAGGTACTCGTTATTTAAATAGGTACTTGTTATTTAAATAGGTACACGTTATTTAAATAGCTACTCGTTATTTAAATAGGTACTCGTTATTTAAATAGGTACTCCTTATTTAAATAGGTTATCCTTATTTAAATAGGTAATCCTTATTTTAAATAAGTACTCGTTATTCAAATAGGTACTCGTTATTTAAATAGGTACTCGTTATTTGAGTAGGTACTCGTTATTTAAATAGGTACTCGTTATTTAAATAGGTACTCGTTATTTAAATAGGTACTCGTTATTTAAATAGGTACTCGTTATTTAAATAGGTACTCCTTATTTAAATAGGTACTCCTTATTTAAATAGGTAATCCTTATTTTAAATAGGTACTCGTTATTTTAAATGGTACTCGTTATTTTAAATGGTATCCATGATACATGTATAGGTATTTTGGGTACTAATTTAAATAACAATAATGTTATTTTTTTTATATGATTTAAAATAGGGAATTGTACAATAACTCAGGACTTACCTTACATGCTAAATCCATTTAAAATAAGTGCTAGTTTAGCACATAGGTCACTAATGAATCACTCATAGCTGTGGAATGTAGAAGCTGCTTCTGCTTGTATCTTTCCCATGAAAAGTAAAGGAGTGGAAAATTCTAACATTGTGAATCACAACATCTTTCGATGTTACTATCTGTGAATTCTTCTTTTGTTTATTGTTTAGAAGCATACGCACGTACTATTGTCTTTGACACATTAAAGTGTGTAGCAAAAGATATAGCAAAAACGTACACATGAATACCAATCATGAAATGGATTTGTTGTATAAAAGTAAAGTTTTTACTGATTATTTTTTAAGCATAATTTTGATTGAATGAAAGTCTAAGTCACACATTCATTAATTGTAAGTCAATAATTGTATCATTCACACGTTATCGTAAGGACCGTACACACGTAGAGTTTTTTTAAGTCTTTCCCCCAGACTTTTTGCTAAGCCTCTCCTACTTTTCCCTCGAGAATATAAGAAAAAACGATATAATTATTAACTATTTATTTATATCGTTTTTTCTTATGTTCTTGTGGAAAAAGTAGGAGGAGCTTAGCAAAAAGTCTGGTGGAAAGACTTAAAAAACCCTACGTGTGTACGGCCCTTTAGTCAAGAAATTGACTTATAATTTCAAAATACAAAAAACATACGGTTGAATAATTTAGTTCATATTTTTCAATTTAATTAATTTTTTACATGTTGAAATAAATGAGCATATGTTCCGCGCAATTTGCCGATTTTGCACAATCTCGAAAACGTGCAGCACATTCTCGCATTTAATTTCATGGATTTTTTTTTTAATTTAAAAGACAATATTTTACATTAATAACAAAGGGAAAGAAAATGAGGTTAATTCCAAACGTTTGGTAGAATGTTTGATATCTCAGTAAAGTTAAAGAATACCAGTTTTGTTTAAGTTTTCTTTAAGTAACTAATATAAGCTTAATTACCAATATATTACCAAGTTATCATGTATAGCTTTAACTATCATATTTTGATGAAATGGACCAATTAAATGCATCAGTAATTGCCTGCTTCATACTCTTTACCTGCCTTGCACAATCTCGAGATTGTCGCGCCTTTTCAATGATCCCAAAAACGTGCAGCGCATTCTCGAGATTGTACAATTAAATCGGCAAATGCCGCGGAACACATAGACTAGTATTTTTTTAATTATATGTATAAACACCCTTTTAGAGACATTAAAAGATGAAACGTAGAGAATGATAGTAACTACAGTGACACTATCAAAGTACAGAATTATAATTAAAATTATTGAAATAACATGTTTAATTGTAGAATTATTTATTGTTGCTTATGTGATCGAAAATGTTGAACCAGCCGCCGATTTACTTATTAATTGATTTTTCAAATAACGTTTTAATGTGAGTAATCAGTCAAGTGATTCCTCAGGGCTCTATTTTAGGTGCAATACTCTTTTTAGTTTATTTAACCCTTTAGCGACCAGGTGGACACTCGTGTCTCCTTCCATTTAGTAGTCCCATGGGACCAACTGGCCATATATGTCCTCTTCAAAACAAATTTTTATAAATGAAAAAAAAAAATCTCATCAAATGATTTTCATATCTTCACTGATGTCTAAACTCAAAAAAAGTTATTAACTATTATTTTAAAAATCAGAGAGAAAAAAAAATTGGCTCGCTAAAGGGTTGGATTATTGTAGCTATCTTTTTGAGATATTCGTCAATTGGACATTAGTGCCACAATTATTGAGTTTATTAGTTGAAGAATTAGTAAAGACTAATGGGCTATTATCAGACTGACATAATGAATTAACATCTATTTAATCATTTCGTAAAAATAAGCTCTCGCTCAAACCCCTCAACCAAATTCACAAATAAAACTGGAATATAATTAAGTTTTATTTTACTAATTCTGACTTTGAATCGTTAACTTTTTTATTATTGTTTAGATTTAGTATCTTTTAGTGATTACTAAAAATATTCAATAAAAATATATTAATTTGAACTTCAAAGTAACGTGATTGAACCAAAACAATTAGTAAATATTTACATTCATTTTTTGCAGAATATCAGTATTAGTTATTATTCATATTACCAACTACGCAACCTACCGACTTTTTAATCTCAAAGTTATGTTATTGCAATGTAAGTAAATTATTTCTAACACTCATAATATGTATTAATACCAAAACATCAACTGACTAAATAGAATTATTTAAAGTGGTAAAAATTTAAATTATCACTCTTTAATGCCCAACAACCTTTGAGGAGGACATTAGAAAATAACATCATTATGTATAAATTTGTTCGGTATAATCATATTCCAGCAATAAGAAGGGTACAAAATAATGTAGCCTATGGCACATAATGATTTGAGATTTTGAACCACCTAAAATTATTCCCAAAGTACGTTTAGCTTAATAAAAATTAATTAGTTATTTTTTAACATTCTTTCTTAAAAAGTTATCTATCTAATATTGGTCTATCACAAAAAAAATGACCTACAACATGTCTTTGGCGTTGAGAGCCGTACACACGAAGGATTTTTTAAGTCTTTCCATCGGACTTTTTGCTAAGCTCCTCCTACTTTTCACGAGAATATAAGAAAAAACGATACAATTATTATTTATACCTGCAGGTATCATGGATACCAACTAAAATAAATAATAATTATATCGTTTTTTCTTATATTCTCGCTGAAAAAGTAGGAGGAGCTTAGAAAAAAGTTGGTGGAAAGACTTAAAAAAACCTACGTGTGTACGGCCCTTTAAAGGCTTAAGATCTAGTGGAATCATATCTCTATTTGTTACTAACTTGGGACTGGTTTCCCCCGACTCTCTTACAGTGATGTGTTCTTCATCAGCTCTCGATATCAACTTTGCTGGAAAGATGGTAAGTAGGCTTATATAGGCTGATAGGGCCTCCTTTTGAACTCTTCAAACTTTTCTTCAGAGGCATCACACCATTCATCAAATCATCCAGCCAATAAAGTTTGAAAGACGTGTTATTTTCTCTATAAGTGAGTCTGATTGAATTTCCAGGAATTGGTATACAGACATAATGGACGGCTTAAATTAACCACACTGATGATGTCCTCCTTTGAAAAGTTTGCTGGAAAACAACGTTGCTATGGCGTCAGGCAGCGGTTGCCATGTCTCATTTTAGAGACATTGATATCGAATAGAGTTTGAATGATTGTTGAAAGCAACATATTATAGTTAGCATACAACCTAGAATCATTTTGAAACAATAAATACAGTTAGTATAATACCTAACATTGGTTAGAAGCATCTATAGGTAGATTTCTCACTGATTACAAAATTAAGGTCGCAGAAAAAGGGTTAAATAGGTATTAACTATGAATCTATTGCATATATATTATTATTACAATGATACGGTAATACAGACTGAATCGTTCCAAATGATGTCAAATGTAATTTATATCATTCCACCAATTTGAAAGCAATTTAATAAACTTATTGAAAACATGTTTACTGGTATCATTCCAATCTGTTTATCTTAGACGCAAAAAAAAAACAGGCACCATGACTAGTATGGAACAGGTTTGGTAGCTGCCTGGTAGACTAGTTCTCTACTGGCGTCAATAGCTACTAGACTACTAGTGTTAGCAGTTAAATGAGAAATGACTAGTTACTAGACTCACTAGTTTTCATAGTTATTCTAGTGAGAAATGACTAGTTAGTAAAATGTTTAACAAGGTACAGAAAAGTGTTTTGAATGTAGCCACTAGGCGACTATCTACTAAGAGAAGCAGTTACGATGCTATTGTTATTGGAGGAGGTGAGTGGGGGAACAGCAATAAATGGGGGATACCAATAAATGGGGGAGGGTTAAATAAGTGGTAGCAATAACTGGGGGGACAGGAATAAATGGGGGGATAAATGGTAGTAGATGAGTGAGTGAGGCCTTTTCCTCCATCTCACCCCTTCATTTCCTCCCCCTCACCCCCTCCTTTTCCTCCATCTCACCCGCATTTTCCTCCAGGTCACAATGGCTTGGTCTCAGCTGCCTATCTCGCCAGAGGAGGCAAGAAAGTTTGTGTGCTGGAGAGGAGGCACTTGGTGGGAGGAGCGGCCGTCACGGAGGAGATTGTGGAGGGGTTTAAGTTCTCCAGAGCATCCTATGTGCTGGGGCTTCTCAGACCTCAAATTGTGGAGGATTTGGAGTTGAAGGTGAGAACCGCCATCATTATAACAGTTATGATATCATCAGAGTTTACTATAGGGTAAATTACGAATTAACGGTCAGTACTACATCTTCGGTCGTACGAATAATAAATACGTATAATTATTTCTTGTATGAAAAAGTATTTCTGTATTAGAAAGAACGATATGACATATAATAATTATTAAATATTTATTTATATTATATCGTTTCTATTTATATGACCGAAGATGTGAAACTGGCCGATAATTCGTTACTTACCCTAATCATTATCCACTCAATTCGTTGTTGACTTCATAGAATCTTCAGGAGCTAATGAAATCATCATGTACAGTAACCTATACTAATAATTTCCCTATTTGTATTTTATCTATAAAATAAATTACACTATGTAGAAAATAAATTTTAATTGAATTCAATAAAAGTAACCTAATAACGGGTAATATAAAGTTGTTATTGATGATAACCCGTTATTTTTAACGGGAAAGTACATTAGTTATTGTTATATTTCTTGTGACTTCATTTCTAGCGTCACGGATTGAAGGTCCACCTTCGCAACCCCAGCTCCTTCACCCCAATGCTAGAGTCCTACTGGCAAGAAGGCAAAGGAAAATCCCTAACCCTGGGCAATGATATGAAGGAGAACCAAAGGCAGATAGCACAGTTTTCAAAGAGAGATGCACAGGTGATAGTAACTTAGTTATATATTTATTTACTATCTATATATCACTTGTTTACAAAATATGTAGTTTCGAGTTATCCATGTAGACATGTGAATCTTAAAATACTGATTTTTTGGTGAAAGTTTCATAATCATAGCTTGAAAATATACCGCTAGAGAGGCTAAATGTCCTAACGATATACCATTAAATGTACGTACATTACACGTACTGAAATGCCTCTCCTGAAAAATAGCTATTATGTAGTTATGACAGTGTTGTCACAAAAGCGATATATATACCTACTATTGTAACGTAGAAATTTGTATTTACTATCTACATATTGAGTGTAAACTACTGTGACTTACAAGTTCTAACTTGAATTTAATTTAATTTTATTTAATCAATGACTTATTATAACTTCTATGAACACTAACTTACTGAATACTGTGACACTCTTCTAATGTCAAAAAAAAGATTCAATCTTAAAAAATCTGAAAAATGACTAAATATAAAAAAAAAAAACTGACAAAAAAATTTAAAAATTCTGAAGAATGACTTAATATAAAAAATCTAAAAAATTATTATATCTAAAAAAATCTAAGAAATGACATAAACGTTTTCTTAACAGAATTTTCCGAAGTACGAATCACTTCTGAACAAATGTGCAGACGCCATTTTCCCCCTACTTGACTCCCCACCCCCCAATGTCCACAGTCTGATGGGTGGGGGGTTACTCAAAAGGTTGAAAAGTCTAGGGACCATCACGCCACTTCTCAAGAGCGGTGGGTGATGTCACTAGGGTTGTGACAATATGCTTTATATATCATAGATCTTAAGAAAATCACAAACGAAATGAAATGGTATCGAATACTATATACCGCTGGTGTAGAACCATTCAATACTCTTTAATTCTCTCCGTCTAAAATATTCACAGGGTCTATGATTTTTAAAGCATATTGTCGCACAGCCCTACTAATTACTATTATAGGTATTACCTTGGGTGAAAATTACGGTGGGCCTATCCGGTGTCCGGAAAAAATCCCCCGGAAGAAAAAAATTTCACGTGGAAAAAATACCCCGAAAAACATCTCCCATAAATCCTTGACCAAGGTTAGGTTAGCGGTACGGTTGGAGGGGGGGGGGTATATAGGGCGACCCCCCCCCCTGTGCAGGTTCGATCACGATAAAATGTATACTTTACTTAAAATATATATCTATTTTTTTTATTTAGCCACCTATTTTGCAATTATCTGTTCCGGGGTGATTTTTTCGGTGGGTGGGAATTTTCTCTCCTAATCATCTACGGCCCCACCATAACATCATGCATGGGTAGACAAATGGAAGCCTGACTACAATAATTCTATATACATATACCTTCTATTTTAAACTTCTGGTGAACTATAAAAATATATGAAATATACAATACTGTAGATAGATAATAATTAATAGGTTTGCTGTGAGAGAATATTCAATTACAATATTTCTTATTCCTCCAGCGAAAGTTCTAGGTAAGGACTTGCCTCTTTTTCTTGAGCTGATGACTGCACCTTCTTCACAAATACTAAACAGATGGTTCGAGTCTGAGCCCCTGAGAGCAACTCTAGCGACTGATAGCGTCATTGGGGCAATGATACGGCCTGACACACCAGGCAGTGGGTGAGTGAAGGCCTGACACACCAGGCAGTGGGTGAGTGAAGGCCTGACACACCAGGCAGTGGGTGAGTGAAGGCCTGACACACCAGGCAGTGGGTGAGTGAAGGCCTGACACACCAGGCAGTGGGTGAGTAAAGACCTGACACACCAGGCAGTGGGTGAGTAAAGACCTGACACACCAGGCAATGGGTGAATAAAGGCCTGACACACCAGGCAATGGGTGAATAAAGGCCTGACACACCAGGCAGTGGAACAAAACTGAGAGAAATTTCTTTCAAAAAAAAACGTTCAATCGTTTAGAACGTGTTCTAATACGTTCTCATGTGTTATTTTCTAGAACGTTTAGACGTGTTCTAACATGTTCAAAACGTGTTCTAAAACGTTCTCACATGTTTTTTTTAAGGTACGTTCTCCTCCACCACGTGATGGCATCAGCTGAGGGGGTGAGGGGAGCCTGGGGGTACCCGGAGGGAGGGATGGGGGCCGTGACCCAAGCCATGGCAAGGAGTGCTGGGGAACGGGGGGTGGAGATTCGAGTCAATGAGGTAGGGGGGGGGGGGGATACCCCATTAAATAACTTTTATAACTCAAAAACCATAACTTTTCACTATATTGCTTAGCTTTATTTAAGAATTTATATTTAATTATGCGCTCTATGTATGTAGATCCTAAAGGGCCGTACACACGTCGGGTTTGTTAAGTCTTTCCACCAGACTTTTTGCTAAGCTCCTCCTACTTTTTCCACAAGAATATAAGAAAAAACGATATAATTATTATATAGGTATCATGGATACCAACTGAAATAAATAATAATTATATCGTTTTGCTTACATTCTCGTGGAAAAAGTAGGAGGAGCTCAGCAAAAACTCTGGTGGAAAGACTTAAAAAATCCTACGTGTGTACGGCCCTTTACTGTTGTAAAATAATACCCAAAGATAAATTGTTCGTTGTTTATATGCACTTGTGCTTTTTTTAAATCAATGCACACAAATTATTAGTCACAAAATAAAAAAATAAAATAAAAATTTCCTGCTTTAAAACATGCAATATTTTCCCATTTTTTTTGTAGCCAGTGTCTAAGATTTTACTGGATGACACAGGGTGCGTGGAGGGAGTGGAAACAGAAATGGGAGAGAAAATATATGCCCCCCATGTTCTCTCTAACGCCACCCCCCACACCACCTTCACCAAACTTCTCCCAAGTGGGTGCCTACCCCGGGCCTTTGAAGAGAGTGTTGAAGGGATGGACTATACCTCACCTGTCTGTAAAATTAATGGTAAATAATCAATAAAATAAATTAACATTTATTTTATTTTCTCATATGGTCTACAATGTGGAACTGTCCGATAGCTCGAAACTTACCCTACATATTTAAAATATATTGTTCTAAATAAAACCATTGCACTTGAAACAAATATTAATGAATAGTTTTACCTGAAATGTAGTTTTTGTCATTTCCAAAGAAATTCAGATAGCAGACTACGTGTGTTCTTATACCAATGAGAAGGACTTATTCCTGGGATATTAAAGGAATGTCCCAGGAATAAATCCTTCTTGCCTGGGATAGTACAATAATGCCTTTATATTTCTAATGCCTTTATATTTCTATTGCCTTTATATTTCTAATGCCTTTATATTTCTAATGCCTTTATATTTCTAATGCCTTTATATTTCTAATGCCTTTATATTTCTAATGCCTTTATATTTCTAATGCCTTTATATTTCTAATGCCTTTATATTTCTAATGCCTTTATATTTCTAATGCCTTTATATTTCTAATGCCTTTATATTTCTAATGCCTTTATATTTATAATGCCTTTATATTTCTATTGCCTTTATATTTCTAATGCCTTTATATTTCTAATGCCTTTATATTTCTAATGCCTTTATATTTCTAATGCCTTTATATTTCTATTGCCTTTATTTTTCTAATGCCTTTATATTTCTAATGCCTTTATATTTCTAATGCCTTTATATTTCTAATGCCTTTATATTTCTATTGCCTTTATATTTCTAATGCCTTTATATTTCTAATGCCTTTATATTTCTAATGCCTTTATATTTCTAATGCCTTTATATTTCTAATGCCTTTATATTTCTAATGCCTTTATATTTCTATTGCCTTTATATTTATATTGCCTTTATATTTCTAATGCCTTTATATTTCTATTGCCTTTATATTTATATTGCCTTTATATTTATATTGCCTTTATATTTCTAATGCCTTTATATTTTTAATGCCTTTACATTTCTAATGCCTTTATATTTCTAATGCATTTATATTTCTAATGCCTTTATATTTCTATTGCATTTATATTTATATTGCCTTTATATTTCTAATGCCTTTATATTTTTAATGCCTTTATATTTCTATTGCCTTTATATTTATATTGCCTTTATATTTCTAATGCCTTTATATTTATATTGCCTTTATATTTATATTGCCTTTATATTTCTAATGCCTTTATATTTCTATTGCCTTTATATTTCTATTGCCTTTATATTTCTATTTTCTTCATATTTTCAGTTGCTCTAAGAAGCTTGCCTAACTTCACGAGTGATCCAAGTGCCTCATCTTCACCAATGCCTCACCACAGATGTACCATTCACCTCAACTGTGAAGACTCCAGCCTCATCAACGAGGCATACGAAGAGTGTAATGATGGCCTCCTTCCTCAACGGTAAACGCTCTTAAAACGCCTCCTCATGGTTGTTGGAAAAACGCTCTTAAAACGCCTCATGATTCTTGTTCCATTACCAATCTCCATGAACACTCAGACTAAGACAAATCCTCACTTTCGATCATATAAAAACAGTTACATTTTTTTGGCGTAACTAGAACACTGAAAAAACTTTGGAATACATAAGTACATCATAATTATAGTTTAACCGGAGCACCCGAAACAGTGTCTCAGGTAGCATAACTGTCACATCAACTGTAACATCTTTACCGCTTTCAGACCGTTAATAGAAATGACTCTACCGAGTAGTCTGGACTCCACTCTAGCCCCCAAAGACCACCACGTGGGCCTCATCTTCACCCAGTACGTACCATTCACCCCACGACTCTTCCCTTGGGATGGAAACTCTAAAAAAGCATATGCCGAGAAAGTGAGTGAAACAAAATGTTTCTAATGTTGCAAAACAAAATGTTTCTAATGTTGCAAAACAAAATGTTTCTAATGTTGCAAAACAAAATGTTCCTGATGTTTACCTTCGCCAATTGCTGGAGGTTATGTTTAGGTTGGTATTTGCTTATTTGTCATCCTGTTATTCGCATAACTCAAAAAATATTCCACCAAATTGCTTGGAATTTGGTGGGACAATTGGTCATTGTCCAGCAACTATTTAGTTAGATTTCAGGAGCGAACAGGTCAAAGGTCAATATAGTTGTCACAGTTTTGTTACCTTAAGCAACTTCTTCCTGTTTTGTGATATACAAACTCTACCATTTTAATTTTAATGACATCTTTGCTTTAACTATACCTCCAACCCCTCCGCCACACCAATATCACTCCCCCATCTAACTCCCCCCACTGGCAACAAGAATTTAATCCTGGGGTATTACCGTATTAGGACATGTCCCAGGAAACAACCTTCCTTACCTGGGATATTACTTTGGTATACCAGGAATAAATCCTTCTTGCCACTCCCTATCTTTCTCCCCCCTTCCTCTAGGTGTTCAGCATTATCGAGGAGTACGCCCCCGACTTCAAGTCCTCCGTCATCGACTACGAAGTCCTTCCCCCACCCGACCTGGAGAGAATTTTCGGTCTAACCGGAGGGGTGAGTTTATCAGACCTAATAATAATAATTCTTTATTTCATAGTACAAGATGATTACATAGAAATGTGCTTAAAAATTAACGATTTTTAATTCAATCTCCAGTGTACAGAATTATACGGACTATTAGTAATAAATATAATTTACCAGGCCTAATTATAATTTCCTATGATGTATAATAACATCTTAATATCTATTATAAATAATAAAAAAAATGAAAATTAATATTATGATAATTAACTTTCAATTATATAAGTTCATCATTTCCTTTTGTAAAGATTTTAACTCAGTTTTTGGATTCTATTTTTCTTTCTAAAAAATTATGAAAACCTTTCGAAAGTGGAGTAAGTTTCGAATTGTTGGTCAGTTTCACATCTTCGGTAATACAAGAAAAAACGATATATTGATAATTATTCAATTTTATTTTCTTATTGGTATCCATGATACCTGCAGGTTTTTCTGCAGGTATCATGGATACCAATTGAAATAAAAATAAGATAATTATTAAAATCTCGTTTTTTCTTATATGACCGAAGATGTGAAACTGACCAACAATTCGAAACTTACTCTATTCAAATATTGACATTTTTTATGTTTTGAAAGTTTCAAATGATTTCCCTCGGCAGAATATTTTCCACGGCTCCATGTCCCTAGACAGACTCTACTCCCTCCGTCCTACCGCCACCCACACCTCCCCAACTACCCCCATTGGGGGGTTGATGCTGTGTGGTGCAGGGGCTCATCCCGGGGGAGGTGTGATGGGAGCCCCCGGTAGAATAGCAGCCCTTACCCTCCTAGGCAAAATGTGAATCCGGTCACTACGACCAGAGTTATGTAGATTGTACTAAGGCCTATTCTATACTAGCAGTCAAAAAACGTCGCGTTTTCACCGCCCAGTACGCCTCTTCAATTAATGACGGTTAAATGATGGAAAGCGGTAGAAACGCTAGTGTAGACTTCAAATTTGCTTTTCATTGGGCGGTGAAAACGCGGCGTTTTATCTAATTGGCCTTGGCCCTTTCGCACAGGCGTTTCCCTCATGCCGCAGCAAAATATGGGGCATCAAAAATCACTATGACTGAATAATCGTATATGTGTTTTGCATGTCCGCTTACATTGGGCATTTTTTCCATGCTTGATTTTTGTTGAAAAAAAAACCCCGTCTAACGAGATTAATTTTGGGGAATTAGGTTAGAGACGAAGATTTATCTAACGTGTTTAAACACGTTATGGAGTAAGTTTCGAGTTATCGGTCAGTTCCACATTTTCGGACACGTATGAAAAAAATATTGAATACTTATTATTTAACTTCGATTTTATATGAAATCCATGATACCGGTAGGTAGGTATCAATCAAAATGAAAGATGAATAATAACTTCAATTTTTTTTCTTACGTATCCAAAAATGTTGGCCTATCGGAACTTGTCGTAATCAAAGATATTATACTACAATAAGATACTCTACTCTCGACAATTTCTATTTTCTCTACCACCTGGTTTCGATAGCAGGGAATAGAATTGAAATATAGTAAGGACAATCGAGGTATGTTGTGTGCATGACGTCATAAAAGCAACACTCTAAAATCATGTCTTAGAAAATTGAAGAACGTAACATTATGAAAACTGTTTATTTATTACCATTATAAGAAACAGTAATGAATCCTTTCATGTTATTCACACTGCTTAGCCTTAATTTTCTATTTATGTGTGTTGCCTTGCTGACGTCACGGTCACAAATCACTCGATTTGTGACAAAAGTTCACAAAGCTTTACTCTTCAATACCTACCTTACTAGGAATACCAATGTTGATAGGTAGCGACAATTGAGTGATTTGTGACGTGACAAAAGCAAGGGAACAATATGTAAAGAGAAAATTAGAGGTTTAGCCGGTTAAATAATTCATTTAATATATATTTATTTATTATATAATGCAAAATAATAACTATTTTGTTTACAAATTTACCTTCTTCAATTGTTTTAAATATGATTATAAGTGTTGCTGTTATGACGTCACGTACACAATGTACCTCGATTGTCCTTACAATATTTCAATTCTATTTCCTGCTTTTGAAGAAAATGGCTTTTAAAACCAGAAATTGGCGAGAGTAGTCTATTTTATTGTAGTATAATATCTTTGTAATAGTCTTGTAGCTTTTTTCTATTATCTAATAATAAAAATAGAGGGTTTAGAAATATAATGTATATTTTTTTACCATTTAATGCTATAAGAAATATATATTTAATGTAACAACACTGCAACTTATTCACCTAATCAAATTAACTAAATAATCTTAGCTGTGAATTAGAAATATGTTATACATATTTTATTAGGCATATGGTAATTCCGAATTATCGGTCAGTACTACATCTTCGGTCATATTAGAAAGAACAATATAAAAATTGTTATTATTAGATAGCACTGTGTAATAACAATTTTATTATATAATTTTTTCTTGTATGGTCGAAAATGTGGAACCGTCCGATAACTCGGAACTTACCCTAGCTAACTATTTCTTCTGAAATCTAAATTATATTTGTTCCGAATATTGAATTTGAATGTTGTCTGAAAACTAAATAATTGGTTTAAATTGTCGAATTAGGTATCTGTTCAAATCGTGTTCTTCAATAAATGTAACTTAAGCAAGAATATAACTAATAAACAAAAACTGAAATTCAATTTGTTGTTCCATGTTAATTTCTTTTGAAAAGTAAGAAATGACCACAGTGACGTCTTTTTGCACCTACACATTTGATGTTAAAAAAATTATGTTTTTTTTTTATTTAGTCCAAAGAAATTTGGACAACTATTCTCACTCCGTCATAATCATCCAATAAAACTTAAATCATACTACCGTCTATAAAAAAAAAGTCAAAAAGTTGTGAATTGCTTTCGATGAGATTTTAATAGAGATCTGAAATACTTTTTGATTTAAATGAAAGAATTCATTGCATTTCCAACCTATCAAGATTGGCCAAATACTACCCATCTTAGCAATGATTGAATTTTGTCCATAGTGGCGATTCGGCTAATTCCGTTACTAAAGTTTGCGACCATGAAGAACTAAAGATTCTAAGAGTTCAATTCCGTAAGTAATTTAGATAAGTTCTTAGCAGGATGATCAGTTCTAGACAACACAACGACCTGACCTGCTAAACCTGCTTCTACATCTCCTACTACGAACTCGTGTTCGAAACCACTGAGACTGGGAGTAGTAGAGTATTCGACCAATTGGAGGTTGCTGGCACAAAGGTCCTCCAATGTTGAAGAGGTGAGTAGTCTACTCTTGCCCTGACGCCAGACCACCACCACATGTAAGTCCTCGGGTTTGATGACCCTAAGGGCAGTGAAGGCAGGTCTGTTCAGTACTCGGTGTGGTTCACTAGCTTCTGCCAGAGAACTGCTTACAGAGAGATTGGATCTGAAATAAAAGATTAAATCGATATCGGATAACCATTTTATGGAGCACCGACAATTGGGCCAAAGACAATTGGACAAATTGTCCTGGACCCGATTGGTCCAATTGTTGGCGGGCCTAATTGTCGGAGTCCAATTGTTTTCGGCCCAATTGTCGGCGGGTCTAACTGTCGGGGATCAATTGTCTTGGGCTCAATTGTCTTGGGACCTAATTGTCTTGTTGATCGACGCTACTTTATTGCCATGTATTTCTTTTTGAAAATAGGAATACATTAACTAGGTCTCTAGTGAAATTATCACAGGGTATGACCTAATATTGGTTAATATGTTAGATTTTAGCATTTTTTTATTTCAGTTTGAATAATTACTGTAAAATTAAAAAATCCCAATAACTTACTGCTTCTTCAAATGCCACAAACGATCCACTTTAAAGTCAGGCGTAGCGAATGACGCCATTCGTCCCTCTGACAAGTGACGCGTCTGGACGATGGCCCCAGAGACTACGCCCCAATGGGCCTTGTGACCCCTGTACATCCCTGGCTGGTGATTTTGCTGGGAGTCATACCTGTGGCTGATGGTTAAGGAGTAAAACTTTTAAACATTCATTTCTTCCAGAAATTAAATTCTGAATACAAAAGCAAAATTTAATTTGAAAAAAAAACCAGAGCATTCTTCTTTCTCACACGTCCAAGTAAGACCCAGATTTAAGGTGAAAAAACAACTTTCGTCAGAAGAAAGAATTTGTACTCAATTTTCTTTTTATGATTTGATATAGATATCTTTTTAAACAATCATCTATTGTTTTTGAATAAAGTGTACAGTGAAGGGAAAACCAATATGTATTTAATATATCAAAAGCTACGGTTAATTCATCTTTTAAATAATTTAGTGATTGAAGAGTGAACTTTGTTTTAAAGCTCTAACACTAAATAGCAGGGTTAAAGGATACGGAACAATAATTATATCCCCCGACATCAGAAGTTCCAAGAAGTGATGTTTATCACTAAGAACATCTCTCTTGACGTCTGCCTTCACCACATCACCTAACTTATTAGAGGCTAAGTTAGCCAGGGCCCTAGCACTGAACATCTCTCCGTGAACTGAATAGCCAGCCTCTTGAGCAGCGGCCAGCAACTCTTCAGGAGGTATTCCTCCAGAAACATCAGGAGGTATTCCTCCAGAAACTTCTAAAGGTGTTCCTCCAGATATTTCTAAAGGTGTTCCTCCAGATACTTCAGGAGGTGTTCCTCCATAGACTTTTTCTTTTGGTCTGTTGACTAGAAGTTGACTGGCCATACTCAGAGCGACAATTCCGCATCTGAAACCAAAGGCATCTTATTAAACATTGCATTGATTTTAACATATTGGCTACGTGATGGTACAGATTAATACCACACGATACACGTCATACTATAATAACTACATGAACAAATAATTTCTTTTGGCATAAAATGAAATAATTTTAACTCTAATTTTGTTGAATGAGTGTACCTACCATTGGTGTCATTTTGACGTCAGAGTCGCTAGTAGAAGAAGGTATGAACATTTTATTACATTCTGTGGAAGAACAGTGGTCAAAGTGTAAAGCTATTTAGTATCTCATCAAAACTTACTGTGGTCCACGTTGAATTAGAGGTTTCAACTGAGTGTAGATGGCCAGAGTATCTAAGCCGGTCTTCAACCACCCCCATCTCAAGCCACTGGAGAAAACTTTAGAGATTTCTTCCTCGGGGGGAGGCAAGCTGATGTCGCTTCTATCCACCACCAATTTGCCATATTTTGATATGCTCAAATGGGCGGATATATCGAGGAAAGTGGAGACAGTTCCATCAGAAGCATTCCTCTGGTTCAATCGGTTGCCAGAAGATAGTTTAGGTGGCGGTGGAGGGGGAGGACCGGTTGAAGCCTCAGTGGCTTTCATAGTACATTGATGAATAGGTTGCTCTGTAAGAAATCGTGGTTTGGGAAATAACGGAGGAGGAGGAGGGGTAGGTACAGAGATTTTAGAACGAGGAGGAGGCGGAGGTGGAGAAGGAGAGGATATAGGGACAGATTTTGCGATAAATGTTTGATATGATTTGTTAATAACTGAAGTTTCTAATGTGTTTTCTAAATATGTCACTGCTTTTTGCTTTTCATTTAATGTTGGTGAAGGTTCATGTTTCTCCTCAGGTACGGGAGTTAGCTTAGACACGCAAATAACAGAGCTAACATCAGAAGGAGATGAGGTACTTCTAATTTCCTCATCTTCCGTATCGGCATTGCTGCTATCGCCTCCCACCGCATCCCTTACTTCGTTTGCAGGTCTGTAACCGATGGGCGAAATGTTGGACTTCGGGGTTGATGGCGGAGGCGATCGTCTCAGAGAAGTAGATCTTGGAGGTGCAGCAGGCGGACTGACAGTTTTAGGATTTGGCTCAAAGTATTTTATAGGAATCAGAACATATAAGCGTTGTGGAGGAGTTGGACTTTCAGCATGGAAAGGAAATGGTTGTGGTGACTGCACCAGGAAAGAAGAAAGAGGGAGAGGAGGTAAAGGAGGTCTTAGAGCGTATTCGGATGGTAGTGGTGGGATTGGAACAGAATTCACTGCATCATCATCCATGGGAGGAGGAGGCAATGGTGGAGGTGTCAGGGGACTTTTCCTTGGAGGTGGTATTTCGATAGATGGTGATGATAGAGTTCCATGCATAGAAACATTTTCTCTCTCACTGTTAGCAAAGGAAGGCAACAAATTAGATTTTAGTAAAGAGGATTCGTCAAGTGATTCATTATTTGGGGAGAGGGTAGGGGGAGTGTCGGTTACCTCGTGAATGGTAGGTAGAGGATCGAAATAAGGCAAATTTCGAACAGAACCGACACCATTCGATAAGGTATCGCTGAAGCTTTCATCAGAAATCACAATAATTGTTTCGGAGTTGTCTGTGTGGTGAACGTAATCAAATCTTTCTGGTATTACTTTAGAGATTAAGGGAGGATCATTATTCCTTTGGTTTTCATTTATCCAGTTATTGAGATGAATATTTCGATAATTTCTCAGATGTTCAGACTGTAAATTCTCTCTATTGGGTTCAGAAATTCTTTTTGGGAGGTTGATGTCTGCTGAAAAACCTGGAGAGTTTGACATGCTGGAATAACCAGATGAGCTTTTATCCTGACCTAGTTTGCTACTGACACCGTTGTCTGTATCATGGAAGTTCCTGTCACTCTCACGTGATTCCAAATTACATATTTCTGCAATAGCAGAAGTCGATGCATTCTCTGGACTGCTATCCCTAACCTCATCTCGAGAAGAAGGGATTCTGATGTCACATTCGCTTTCTTCGTAAATGATACTCTCATTCTCAATAGCATCTTCCGCAAAATCAACCTGTGAACCAGTGAATGAATCCAAGTCGATGTTGCCATTAGGACATTTCTCATCTACCTTTGAATCCTTCTCACTCCTATTGCTCTCTGAGATGATAATAGGAGTGACTGTGCTAGACTTGCTAGGAGTGGGAGATAAGGAAGGCGAAGCGAAGGCACTGTCAGTCGCAGGGTCCGTCTCGTCGTTAGATTGTCTCGATTCGCTATCTCGAGGTAAGTTGTCGTTAGGATCTGTGTCTGTGCCAATGGAGGAGATAGCAGCGTTCATGGTGATGGTGTCACTAGGTAGCGAAGAAATGGACTGGTCTGGGGATGAGCTAGGAGATGATCTTCTAGCTTTTTCCGACGATGTGTTAGTCATGGGGTCTGACGTGGCATCTTGCGACTTCTTCTGCGAGTCCGATGTGGACAAAGTGGTGTGTGACATGTCATCTCCTTTGAAAAAACAGTTAGCGTCCTTCTCCTCTGAGCTGATAGATGAAGTTAAGTAAGGGTCAGGTGTAGAGGCTTTGCGTGTATCTGACGTATCAGATGTTGAAGGCGATACATGGGACCTGTCACCAATAGTCAGTGGCAGCAAGTGGTCCAGAGAGGTACTGGGTAAATCAGTTTGGACATTGGTATCAGCTGGTGAATTACAGGTGTAGGTAGCAGAAGGATCTCTTTCCGAACTATTTAACAGATTTGAGGATTTTAAAGAGGGGTCAATATTATCATAAGGAGTTGGGTCAGGAGGTGACACAATGCAAATTGATAACCCTGAAGCAGGTCCTTCTAGATTAGCTTCATTAAGAATATTAATGGCCGACTGAACGGTTTCATCGGTTTTACTTAGACATCCCTTGAGTTCACTCGCAGTTAAGGAATGAAAAGTGGAATTTGGGTGGGAATCGTAGTCTTCTATGTAGTTCGTGTGGGAATTATAATTCTCATTGGAATCTCCAGTATTGGAATTAGCGTCTTGATATTCTGAAGAAGAGGTGGAAAATTCCAAGGACAGGGGTGGTGGGGGTGTGAAAGTGGGGGTTCGTAGCTCCTCTGTTTCAGAACCAATCTTAGCGTTTGTATTATCAATGTCCTCAACAATGGGAACAGTTTGAGGTTGAATTGGATTGTTGTTGGTGATATTCTCATCCATGTTTAACTTATTGTTAATGTACCTTTGTCTGATTTCTTGTAAAATGGTAATTTGTGATTGAATTTTGTTCTTAATTTTCTCAACCTATTTTACTTAGACAAAATTATATGATAATTAAATATCAATAGATTTAATATTTATTGGTCAAGGAGAAGAAAGTTTTAAGACAGACAGACAGATGGGTGAAAAGGGGAGGGGGATTTTCAGTGGTTTTCGGCAAATCCTCGTTTTACAATCTGAAAATATTGAAGAAAAAAATCAAAATTAGAATGGAAAGAGAGAGCATTGCGACTTACAAAAATAATAATGATAATTATATATATTTTTTCTTATGTGACCGAATATGTGGAACTGTCCGACAAACTAGAACTGCCCTACCTATTGTCAATCATAGCGATCTTCACACGATGACTATATCAGATAAATATAAGTCAAATAATTGTTTTTATCGAAGAAATAAGTAATAACCACTTTAACCGTAGATGCTACATCATTTGTAAAGTCTATATAATAATAATAATAACACCATTATAGGGCTTTGAATACGCAAGTTACTGAAGTTTCTTTCATATCGTCCCGGTACAACAACGCAAGTTGCTTTCATATCGCTCAAGGTACAATAATCTGTGCGCATAATTAGCTACCGGTACAATAACCTGTGCGCAATAATCTTTTGCCAGTTCGTCTCAAGTTTCCCTGAACTCCAAATAATGAAATCTGATGTTACAGAAAGTAAAACACACACAGTGCACAATATTTAGCCTTCGTTTGTACATAGATAAACAGGTAGAAGTGGCTAAAAGGAGTGATAGGTAGATAGATAGACAGATGAGTGCGTGTAAGACTATTATTAGACCTGGCAAAGACCTGTATGAGATACTCTCAGCCACCAGTCTCTAGTAGCTACCATACGCTATTCTAGTTGTCACTAGATTTGACTCCTCATTTTAATTGGTATCCATGATACGGAAATGATGCCTGCAACTCCTTATATTAAATTATTGGTATCCATGATACGGAAATGATACCTGCAACTCCTTATTTTAATTGGTATCCATGATACCTGCTACTCGTTATGTTATTTGATATCCATGATACCTGCAGGTATCATGGATACTATTTAATATAACGAATTTAAATGTTGAATTTATACTCTTTTCTTATATGATAGAAAATGTGGAAATGTCCGGTTATTCGTAATTTTGATAATTTTAAAAGAAAAAATTAAATTAGATGTGACATAAATTCTATAAAAAATAGAAAGGAATTTACTGCATTTTTTCTTGCATCTTTTTTTTAACTCGACGCTACTGATAAAAAAAATGTACTGATAACGCTTATCACGAGAATTCAATGTGTTCAATAAATAAAGGTAATTTCTACTCATTTTAAATCATTTGCCCCATTTACGAATTAGTCACCCTTTAACTTTTAGAAATGAAGTCAGCCAAGAACAACACTCTAAATTACCTAAACTAGAACAGTCTGTATGAACCTAATTAGGGGTCTACTCAGTTCTTTCATTCATTTTAAATGAATTAAATAATAGTTACTTAACGGTAAAATAATATTGAACATATAGTGATTAAAAAGAAAGAACTTGGACTGTAACATAAAAGTAACATGATTTTAAATTGATAGAATTATCTGAATTAAAATTTCTTAAAAGATTTGTCAAGTTTATAATGCAACAATGCATGTGCCTTCATGTTTATAATGCAACAATGCATGTCCCTTCATGTTTATAATGTAACAATGCATGTGTGCCTTCATGTTTATAATGTAACAATGCATGTGCCTTCATGTTTATAATGCAACAATGCATGTGCCTTCATGTTTATAATGTAACAATGCATGTGTGCCTTCATGTTTATAATGTAACAATGCATGTGCCTTCATGTTTATAATGCAACAATGCATGTGCCTTCATGTTTATAATGTAACAATGCATGTCCCTTCATGTTTATAATGTAACAATGCATGTGCCTTCATGTTTATAATGCAACAATGCATGTGCCTTCATGTTTATAATGTAACAATGCATGTGTGCCTTCATGTTTATAATGTAACAATGCATGTGCCTTCATGTTTATAATGCAACAATGCATGTGCCTTCATGTTTATAATGTAACAATGCATGTACCTTCATGTTTATAATGTAACAATGCATGTGCCTTCATGTTTATAATATAACAATGCATGTGTGCCTTCATGTTTATAATGTAACAATGCATGTGTGCCTTCATGTTTATAATGTAACAATGCATGTGCCTTCATGTTTATAATGTAACAATGCATGTGCCTTCATGTTTATAATATAACAATGCATGTGCCTTCATGTTTATAATGTAACAATGCATGTGCCTTCATGTTTATAATGTAACAATGCATGTGCCTTCATGTTTATAATGTAACAATGCATGTACCTTCATGTTTATAATGTAACAATGCATGTACCTTCATGTTTATAATGTACCAATGCATGTGCCTTCATGTTTATAATATAACAATGCATGTGCCTTCATGTTTATAATGTAACAATGCATGTGTGCCTTCATGTTTATAATATAACAATGCATGTGTACCTTCATGTTTATAATGTAACAATGCATGTACCTTCATGTTTATAATGTAACAATGCATGTGTGCCTTCATGTTTATAATATAACAATGCATGTGTACCTTCATGTTTATAATGTAACAATGCATGTACCTTCATGTTTATAATGTAACAATGCATGTACCTTCATGTTTATAATGTAACAATGCATGTACCTTCATGTTTATAATGTAACAATGCATGTGCCTTCATGTTTATAATGTAACAATGCATGTACCTTCATGTTTATAATGTAACAATGCATGTGTGCCTTCATGTTTATAATATAACAATGCATGTGTACCTTCATGTTTATAATGTAACAATGCATGTACCTTCATGTTTATAATGTAACAATGCATGTACCTTCATGTTTATAATGTAACAATGCATGTGTGCCTTCATGTTTATAATGTAACAATGCATGTACCTTCATGTTTATAATGTAACAATGCATGTGTGCCTTCATGTTTATAATGCAACAATGCATGTGCCTTCATGTTTATAATGCAACAATGCATGTCCCTTCATGTTTATAATGTAACAATGCATGTGTGCCTTCATGTTTATAATGTAACAATGCATGTGCCTTCATGTTTATAATGCAACAATGCATGTGCCTTCATGTTTATAATGTAACAATGCATGTGTACCTTCATGTTTATAATGTAACAATGCATGTACCTTCATGTTTATAATGTAACAATGCATGTGTGCCTTCATGTTTATAATGTACCAATGCATGTGCCTTCATGTTTATAATGTACCAATGCATGTGCCTTCATGTTTATAATGTAACAATGCATGTGCCTTCATGTTTATAATGTACCAATGCATGTGCCTTCATGTTTATAATGTAACAATGCATGTACCTTCATGTTTATAATGTAACAATGCATGTACCTTCATGTTTATAATGTAACAATGCATGTGCCTTCATGTTTATAATGTACCAATGCATGTGCCTTCATGTTTATAATGTAACAATGCATGTACCTTCATGTTTATAATGTAACAATGCATGTACCTTCATGTTTATAATGTAACAATGCATGTGCCTTCATGTTTATAATGTACCAATGCATGTGCCTTCATGTTTATAATGTACCAATGCATGTGCCTTCATGTTTATAATGTAACAATGCATGTACCTTCATGTTTATAATGTAACAATGCATGTACCTTCATGTTTATAATGTAACAATGCATGTGCCTTCATGTTTATAATGTAACAATGCATGTGCCTTCATGTTTATAATATAACAATGCATGTGTGCCTTCATGTTTATAATGTAACAATGCATGTGCCTTCATGTTTATAATGTAACAATGCATGTGCCTTCATGTTTATAATATAACAATGCATGTGCCTTCATGTTTATAATGTAACAATGCATGTGCCTTCATGTTTATAATGTAACAATGCATGTGCCTTCATGTTTATAATGTAACAATGCATGTGCCTTCATGTTTATAATGTACCAATGCATGTGCCTTCATGTTTATAATATAACAATGCATGTGTGCCTTCATGTTTATAATGTAACAATGCATGTGTGCCTTCATGTTTATAATGTAACAATGCATGTGCCTTCATGTTTATAATGTAACAATGCATGTGCCTTCATGTTTATAATATAACAATGCATGTGCCTTCATGTTTATAATGTAACAATGCATGTGCCTTCATGTTTATAATGTAACAATGCATGTGCCTTCATGTTTATAATGTAACAATGCATGTACCTTCATGTTTATAATGTAACAATGCATGTGCCTTCATGTTTATAATTCGCGTGCCAAGCAGAAAATTGATCGTACATTTTAAGAGTCAAACAATATCTTAAACTAATCCAAACAAACCAAATAAAGGAGTAGGTTATGTAATCATCGACATTTATGTGTTAGAGCCACAACTCTTAATATTTAATATTAATATGGCTCTATACCATACCGTGTATTGTTTTTCTTCCTAAAATAGGATGATGGTAGTTATAGTTTGTACATTCGTCGGACATGTTATAAAAAGCATCCCGCCGGTAAAATATCCGCCATTTAGCTGTTTAATATTTGTTTTAATTACCTTTTGAGGAGAGATCTTCCCTCTGTCACCGAAACAGTGGACATTGTATGTAGAAAAACAAAACACAGAGGCAATTATAGAGCAACTGAACTGCAAATTATAGGGAATCGAAAATAATAGGGTATAGGGTAAGTTACGAATTATTGGTCAGTTCCACTTTTTCAGTCATATAAGGAAAAAACAATATAAAAATTCTTATTACTTGATAGCACTGTGTATTAATAACAATTTGTATATTGTTTTTTCTTATATGACCGAAGATGTGGTACTGACCGATAATTCGTTACTTACCCTAAGGACGATTTTTTTATTAAATGAGGAAATGTTGATTTCTATTATTTTTATGTTTCATAATATTTTTCAAGGGTAATAAAATTCTACCAAATAATTATTATATTCAGCTAAGTATATTTAAGAATATCTGAAATAATATTAATTACTTTTCGCATTAATAAATAAATTAGGAGAGAATAAAGAAAAAATAAATAATGGAAATAAAAACATATGAGTACACAGATATATGAGTACACATATAAGTAAATAAATGAGTTTACTTGAGTACACAGATATATTAGTAAACATATGAGTTCACACATGCGAACACATATAATAAACCAATAAGTACACATATGAGTACATATATGAGTAAACCTATAAGTACACATATGAGTACACATACGAGCACACAGATATATGAGTACACAGATATATGTTTACACAGATATATGAGTACACAGATATATGAGTACACAGATATATGAGTACACAGATATATGAGTACACAGATATATGAGTACACAGATATATGAGTACACAGATATATAAGTAAACATATGAGTTCACACATGAGAACACATATAAGTAAACCTATAAGTACACAGAGATATGAGTAAACATATAAGTACACATAGATAAGTTCACATATGAGTACACATATAAGTACACAGTACACAGATAAGTACACACCAGTCAAAGTGTACTAGCATCTGTTTTTCACCTGTTCAAACACCACTCTTAATTACCACAGGTAGAACAATGCTAATTACACCTATTGGATACCAATGGAAATTTGCTTATTTTTAATAGGAAAAAACATTTCCGAGGACATTAAATATAATGAGGGGTAAATACTCTATTGCCGACCATTCGAATGTATATCCGTACACACGTGACTTTTTCATTATTTAATTGAAAAATAGGAAGTTGATCGGTAATTAAGAATTTACCTGCTATTAACAGTTTGCAATGAATAATTAATTAACTTAGTATTATAAAATGTGATGCTTCTTATTATTTTTATATAAAGTGTCTGTCCACAGAGCAATATGAATAGCTTTTATATTATTATGTATATTAATTCAATTCATTTCATTTTAGTTCTATAAATATTTAACAAAACTATATTTATTTGAACTATTATTTATTCTAATTCTCTAAATAGCTATTAAAATCTTGTCAATTATTCTAGCTTTTCACTCTGTGGGCACATCACTCAAAAACTAAAGAAAAACATCACCGTGTGTACGTATGCACAATTTACCACTTCTATCACTCATTTCCAATAAGTCCCATAACTATCCTAACTATCACTTGTATCACAGTTTATATGGTGGAAGTGATAGGTGATAGGTGGTACAGCACTGCACAGCAAAGGCCTGACTATCACTGCTGTACCTGAGACTGTAGAGCCAAGTGTGACTGTACAGTCACTACCGTGAGACTGTACTCACTCTACAGTCAGTGACTTGCTTACCGTCACAGCTGTGGAGGGAGATAGAGGGTAAGGTACTAGTTATTGGACGGTTCCACATCTTTGGTCATATAAGAAAAAAACCGATATAATAATTAAAATAGAAATTAAATAACAGTTAAAATTTAAAAGTAAAGTATTCATTGTATTTAATAATTTAAAGACTGAAATGATTTTAGTCTTAAATTTAAAGCATTATTATTATAAATTATTCGTTAATTATATCTTTGTAATATATTCTGATTATTGTCATTTATTAACCACGGTATAATGTTTGTATATTATTCATGAAATGATATCCACCTGATGGTTTGGAATCGGCACCAACACAACTTAAATAAGTGGTGATAATCATGACTATATAAATAGAAGTCAATTGACAGTTTGGAGCTCTAAGAGCACCAGTTGCTCACCACAGACACATCATATCAGAAGAAAATATTTCAAGTAGAACTTATAAGGTGCCAAATGTCAATAATAAAGATCAATATGGTTATATGATGTGTAATTGTAATTCTTTAATAAATGTCTATTAATTTCTTCCCTTTTTTTTTCATACATTAAACATGTTAGGCAATTCATCTCACCGGTAAAAGTCTATTTAAAATTATAGAGACTTCTGTGACATTCATGTGTTTTTATATATTTTAATTGATTGTGTATAAGTACCTATTATTCAAGTAATTCACTAATAAAGAAGTTATGTGATATATTTCATACATATCTACGTATAGATGAAGTATTTGCAGCAAAATATCTTGCATTGTGATATTTTATATGATAGGTAGTATTAAAAAATAACAACACTTACAAATCAAAAAAAAAAGTAAATAACAAAAAAATTATGTAATTTCAGCAGCATTTACTGACGTGTAAAAGAGTGTCATGTCTAGTAACAGTAATATATTACTGTTAATGTTAATATATTGCACGTATGAGCAAACTTAATTGCTTTTTCTCAGGATATCTTGGTCTGTACTTAATATGAATATTGTTACCGCAATGAAACCGTCTGGTACACAATTTTAATAACACTCATATTATAACTATAACTAAGCTAACTTCTAAGTATAAAATCTATTCTTTTTTCAGTCTATATTACGATTTAAGATTAATTTTTATGTATATTGGCCTAATTATCGTAGTCAATTAAGCCACGAATACGTGTTCTAAAATCAGGACATGTCCGGTACATGTTCCGAAGGTTGTCGATAAATTAAGTCGCATATTAGGTACATCTAGAACTTCCTTGATATTAGTGAAAGTAATCCACCTTGCCATGGTTGTCAATGTTCAAGTTTTACGAAGAAATTCAAGCCATTTAATTTGTTCAGGAGTATTTGTTAGAGTTACATTCTTTGGTAGCATTAACTGCGTATTTAATTTAGAGAGTCACGCCTCTCAGTTTCTCCTGATAAGAACATTGGAAGGAGTGCATTAGCTCCCTACACCGTGGCACTCGGCAAAAAATTGTAGGCTGTAGACTAGAGTAAGTTACGAATTATCGAACAGTTCTACATTTTCGATCTCATCATAGATACCATTTATAATAATAATTAATACCTATATACTCTTTTCTTGCATTATCGAATGTGTAGAACTGTTCGAAATTTATCCTATATCAAGGTACCTAGATTGGCTAGGTAGGGTCAACCGGTCAAGCTGACTCAAGCAGGTAAATTGCGGCACAGTGCACACTAACCAACTGCAGCCTCTAACAACAAAAACATCGCAGCTTCAAATTCAAAACATACATTAAAAACTTAGATTAATAAATTTAAGCTTGCACTGCACTTCTTTTGATAGCTATGCAACATTTTAAAGTAATTTCGGTTCAGAATGTTTAAAAGACTCTTGAGTGAGAGGGCCACAATTTACCTGTGTGACCATATGTTCCTAGTTCCATAATACAGAATTTTGGTAATGGAATGGAATTATTAAAAATAGGGGTATTTAGGTTTACTTGCTCAGTCTAATCCTGTAGGCTGTAACCTGTTCTTAGTCCAATCACTGTTCTAATAGGCTACCTATGAGTCTATGACAAAAGTAACTAAAAGCTGAGCGACGCACCACATTACGACGCACTACAATAAATTTCAACATAATTGTCTGTTATGTAGTTTGTTGTTCTGCACACTTCATGATTGTTTAATGACCAGGAGGGTTTGAAGGACGGAACGCCCCCCGATACATCTAACTGATACCTTGATATAGAACCTCTGTCTCACTGACTTCAGACAGAAAGTTTACAATAGTTACCCCATAAAATTATAATTAATTAATTATTAAAGTTTTCTATGATAAATTTTATTTTCTATTCCAAATTAAACCCAAGTAAAATAGTATGTCTCATAAACTCTCCATTTGTCTCTCCAGCTCTCTCAAAAATTCAACAAATTTCTCTCCAAAATGATCAAATTATCATTATTTCTCTCCAAAATAACATTGTAGCATAGGAGAAAATTAGATATTTCTCGCCATTTGCAATTAAGTGCTCAAAATATCTCACAAACTCGCCATTAAAATGGCGAGTTTGGACATGCTTTATTACCTGGAATTAAACATTTCGATCAAAGAATTAAACTGTGTAGGAAGTATTAATATTGGATTCAAGTACCGTCAGTAATAAATTTGATAGCCTACAACAATTATCATATTCACTTCATATATCATTAATCTTATCTTCTTTCAAATTACCTATCTAATAGAATGCACCAGTCTGGTAAGCATGCACAATCAGTCTCCGGATATTTAATTTGTATGGCAATTTGTCTTCAACGATTTTCCAATTTATCTCCAAAATGACAAAAAAAAATCAAAATACTCTCCACTAATAACATGTTAACATAGGATTTAATTGGGAAATTGTTGCCGGATAATTCAGCAGACTAATTTCAAGGCATTAATAGTTGCCATATAAACTTCACAACTTCACGCATCTTTTGCAGTCTGCCAAGTAATAAAGCATGTCCAAACTCGCCATTTTAATGGCGAGTTTATGACAGTTAATTTGAGCCCTTCAAATGCAAATGGCGAGTTTTATCTATTTTTCTCCTATGCCACAATGTTATTTTGGAGAGAATTTATGAAAATTTGATCATCTTGGAGAGAATTTGTTGAATTTTGGAGAGAGCTGGAGAGACAAATGGCAAGTTTATGAGACATACTATTTTACTTGGGCAGTCTGGAGAATGTACAGTGGTGCGCTGTAATCTGGTGCGCCGTGCGCCGCTCAGCTTTTAGATACGTATCACCTATGAACAGTCTAACAAACCTTAAAAATTAAACTACAGTAATAAAATAAATAAATTAATGGGAACTGTATAATTGATTGATCAAATTCATCTGTTAGCCTAAGGTATTTTCCAGAGTGGCCACCAGTTTTTGTGAAAAGACAATTTGTCTCCAAAGTTTTCAAATCAGTTTCCAAAATTCTTCAAGAATCAAATGTGTCCAATAATAACATGTAATTTTATTTTAACCAGTTTGATGAATATGGGAGATATTTGAGATATTCTCTACAACAATTTTGAATTAATTCCTATATTCACATTAATTTTACTACAAACACTTCTGAATTAATCCATATATTTACATTAATTTTACTTTGGACAGATTCCAGAATAAGATATCTCTATGAAGACTTTACCATGTAAAAATAGGAATTCTCTAATAGGGAATTGTCTCCAACTTGCAAGATCTTACAAAGATATATTTTCCCTCATAAAATGTCTCCAAAGATCTTTGGTGACATTGATGCGCTTTGCAGAGCCAGAATGGATCTGTTTTTGCAGTTTTGATTAGTAGATAATAAATTGTAGATTAATGTATGGTTGAAAGGTCACAATTGTAGTTAGATTCAGTCTATTCTTTGCAAAAATTCATTGCAATATTAAAGAAAGATATTGAAAAGAAAAATTCAATTCCTAAAATTTTTTCCTTTATTAAACATTATTAAGCTCATGCTTCGTGTCTGGCATTTGAGATCTCATGCACGTGCTGATTGATGAAACTATTTTATGAGCAATATACTTATTTTTAAATTATTTCACCTTTCCTAAGCTGAAAGCTCCCAGAATCCCAGTGGGGTAATTTACTCAAATGTTCTTCTTAGAAAATCTCAATGACTCAGCAGCTCACTTGAGCTCAGCTGAGTAGGTACTGACTTATTCCACACTTTGAAACATGGCGCTTATATCATGTTTTCTGTAGAGATTTATTTATTTAAAAATTATAATGATCTTCTTATTTACAGATATCATTAATTTATTGATTCTAAAAACTTCTAGTGTATGATGGCAGCTTCAGATGAAAATAAACCTAAGGAAGGTTAGTATAGATGATTCATTATGATTTTTGGTAAATTTTGCAGTCTATAAAGATTTCTCATTTTATTAGCTGTACACACTGGCGGCACTGCTGTTTCATATATATTTCCTTTTTGTTAGTTATTTATGATTCATAGAGTCTGATATTCTAATAATTCTGCCTGCAACTCCATATTTCATCTATTAATTACAAAACCAATTCAATTGTAGAGAATGTTGCTAAATTTCTTTAAACTAAAAAGAAGTAAATTGTTGAAGTTAGCTACAGCTGAAATAATCTCCAAGTACATCCTAAATATTGAGTTGGATTTAGCCTCTAATTTAAATCTGTAATAATTAAGTAGTTAAAAGTTTGTAATTTAATGATTTATTCAAGCAGCTCATTTGAGTTATTTTCATAGCTTAATCAAAATTACCAAATTGTATAAATCAACCTTTCCAAATTGTATATATCAACCTTTGTTAAGGACTTACAAGTGTTACATATTCATTATTTCAAGTTTATGAAGGCATCAATCTCAAAAGTATTTTCGAATGTAAAAAAAAAAACATTCTAACTCTATATATTAAAATAATGAATTGCTAGCTACCTGTTTTTCATTTTTAAAGATCATATACAAATTGACAATTTTGTTATTCATATATTCTGACAAAGCACTCACCTTAGAATGATGTAGCTGTTGTTGCCTTTTATTAGCTATCACTTAGCTCTCATTAATATATTCTATATTTAAACAAGTACCATTTATTTTCAGAAGGCCATGATAGCAATGAAGAAAAGAGAAATGGAGAAGTCCAGACCAATGGTGAGAGACGAGAAAGTACCAGCGTTAAGGAACGAAGACCTAAATTTCACGCCCCACCCCCAGACGCTTTGGAGTACAACGAGTTAGGTCCAGTGAGTCGTACCCTCCATTGGCATGATTACGTCACCTGCTCTAAGGATGGAGAGTTCAAATCCAGTAGAACTGACAAAAGTTACAAGACATTGGTTCCCAATGAAGAGGGCTATGTTTGGTTCAGAGCCTTAAGGTCTAACAGAGATGTTACAGACAACGACTGGTTTGGAAATGTCCGGTGCAGCTTTGATCTAGAAGAACTTCTAAGCAAGCACCCAGACATCAATATGATTTACATTGATACAGCTTACTTTGGCTTTAGTTCTGCATCAAGAATACTTCTCACTAAGAAAGATTCCTTTGAGGATTACAGGAAACTAGAGAAAAATAGTTTGAAGTATGGAGATCCAATTCTCTTTAAGGATGGCAAGTTCTTCACTCTTGAGATGGATCTCAATAGAAAGAAGACTTGGTGGGGAAAGCATACAACAGAGTTCATTATTGACATTACCACCGTTCCTTCAAAGGAAATCTTTGAGATTTGCAAGAAAGAGTCTGTTGATCATTCCAAAGCTAACTCTGTTGACCGAAACAACATATTTAGAAAGCACATGTGCTTAATATACAACACAAATGTAAGACAGCACTGTCCTGCTTCTTGGACAGTAGATGAAACTCAAAAAGAAATGGACAAGATAAACAGTGAAAGCAGCTCCTATGAAATGCCTTATGAAGTTCCAGAAATTTACCCCAGGCCTAAATTCAGCAGTCCCAGAAACAGACGGGGGGGATACACGAAGAGAGTTTTCAGAGGGAAACGAAGAGATTTTCAGCAGGAAGACTCTACCCCTGAAACTGACAGGAAAACTGTAGAATCCCCAAGCCAGAATCAAGCCTCTAACCAACAAGAGGACCAGAAAACAGATTGGGTGTCTTAATAATTACGCTTACTAGCTGATAGGAACTAACCATATTAATTCTGTGTGCGAGGTAGATAGCCACTGTAAAACTCTTTGATTAATCATTCAAAATTGTGCATTATTTTGTACTGGATGTGAACTTTATTATGTTTCTTTTTTGTTGGCAATTAATGTGGGACATACCTCTCGTCTCTAATTTTTAATCAAGGGAAGTTCTAATTGGTCATGTAGGTAATAGTAATACTTTATTTGCAATACTTGGCTACTACTAAACATGATCTTTGTGAAAGCTATCTATTACTTTTGATTACTAATATATATATTCAATTTACGTTTAATTTGGAAGATTTATCAAATGTCTATGTATAGGTTAAGTGCACTTAACTTCCCACTGTCAAGTGGTTCTAGTTATTATCATTCCTTTTGCTTGGGACCTAGGGATGGCTCTATCCCTGTGATGATTTGACATCCCCCTGAGTATATTGCTACAATAATTTAGTGCTCAAGGAGATCTAGCTACTTCACGTTAATTTGATATAAACATATAAACTATGTTGCTACTAAAATTTTCTAAAACACAGCTTTCATTTAATATTATGAATTCGAATGTTTATCTATATTTCCTTGAGCAACAATTAGGTAAAATTTAATGAAATTCTATCAATATTCCATTATCGATTATTTTTTTATTACTCAAAGTGACTTATTATTTACATAATTTTATATATAGTTTACTAGTTGATGAACTTGAAACGAATTTTGTGGTATAAAATGATTTAAAATGTTAACTTGTAAAGTGAAGAATTATATAATAAAAATTTCCACTTTATTCCAATGTAGTTCCTACCATCAAAAGTATTTACTATTTTGTACAATATTCCATTAAAACAATAGTTAACTAATATAATATACTGTATAAATTACACAAACCATATACATAAATAACAATCATAATATCTATTTTTCCTTGGTTTCATCTTCACTAATTTCTTTCTCGAGTAAAGCAGATACAATGCCATTTTTTCTCAACTCTTCGATGAGTTCTCCGTCTTGGTGCATCTGAATCAGAATGTCGCACCCTCCCACAAACTCTTTGTTTATGTACACTTGGGGAATTGTTGGCCAATTGGAGAAATCCTTCACACCTGAACAGTAGAAAAGGAAAAGAGTGTTATTGTGACACTACTTGAAAGTTTAGGGATTTTAAAACAGGTTTTACGAAATTGGAGAGGAGAAATGAATATTGCTTTACCTTGAAAAAGTGTAAATGTTAATTAATCTAAAATATAATAAGCTCTCAATTTGATATTAATAGTCATTTTAGGTTAGAGAAATTAGAATAAATCAAAACCCTTAAAGTCTTAAACATTACTACACTATTATCTAAAGGTAACCTTTTACAGTTATTTATATTATTTTCAGTTGAGAGAAAAAGTCCCAAGTTTTGCCAAAGTTCAAGTAAGAAGCTCATTGGAGTAATGAACCATTTCATTACTGTTAAGAGTAGCACTATCCATGAACAATGGTACTTTAGTCCTAAATATAATTGCATTATGAACCAGCAGTTAGCTACAGGAAACATGTCATTTCAAAGATGATATCACTCATTGATGACAACTTTGTTATAACTCAAAAATAGATATTTTTCAGGAGAACCTTTTTAATAAATTTAAACTCTCTCAATATTGTCAAAAAAACACAACAGGTCTAACATTTTTTGAAACATCAAATAGGATTCTAAAGTTTAAAAACATAGAAATAATTATATCTTTACTAAATCAAATATATATAACACCCTATTTAAACTTCTAATATATATTTCTTTAATTATGACGTGTATGTCATTAGGACATATTGTAGCCTCTCTAGCAGTCAATTTTTGAACTGGCTACAACTGAGACACTTTTACGTGAAAAATCAGAGCAACTCAAAAATGCATCTTTTTGAGTTATGAAATCATTGGTGCAGAAGAGTGATATTCATTTCAATAGAAAAATAATGTCTATAAAAAAACAATTGTTTGTTCACTCATCGGAAGTAGTTACCTTGCCTGAGCTTTTCATCTTCCAGTACATTGTGAGCATCATACTGCACTCCATGCATCCTCATTATCTGCACCACAGCATTGCTGAAGCCACACTTGGGTGCATCTGGAGTTCCCTGAGAAGAGCAAGTAGCTACAGTGAGTTTGAAATTATGAAGCACTCTAGAAATTTAGGACCTGAATTATGAAGAACTTTCTAGGTTTAAATTATGGAAAACGATACACGTCATCCTAGTTATCTCTCAAAGACCATAGTTTTCTCCAAGGTTTTGATCATAGAAAACAATCTACAGCACCCAAGATATAAAGTGCCTCCTGAGTTAAGAAGGAACCAATACTTCATAACTCAGGAGTTTCACTGCACTGTGGTGAGTGTTGTGCATTATTGCATACCATTTTGTTTTTTTAGAGAAGATAAAGAAATTATGATGTAGAATGAGGATAGTGCTAATAAAAGTAGAGAAAAAATATATTCAACTACACGAGTTAAACTTTTATTATTAGAGGCTGAAGCCTCGGAAAACTTTTTAATGAAAGGTATATATATTGAGGAAAGCATAAAAATTTCAATTAGCTAAACATTGATAAAAAGAGGAAGCAAGTGGTTAATCAATACTTTCACTAATAACAATAATTAATTACTTTTTACCTTCATAAATATAACTACTTTGTTCTTCTCCAAAACTTCATTGAAGAAAGGTGCACTGCCGACTTCATGACTCAGCAAACGAAAACCTGAGTGAATTCTCTTGACTGCATTCAAACCCTGTGATCTTACAATTGATGAAAACATTCTAATTTGAAACTAATGTTTGGGATAGCTACCTAAATAATTATTCTATAACCTAGGAATATGGTCTAAAAAAAAAGATTTGAGAGCAAGTTAACATTATTATTTTTTAAACACAATCATCTGGCTACATACTTTGTTATTTGATTAGGTAATACAAGTTCATTATTTTGATCATTCAGGGCAGAATCACCAGAATGCATTGAATTTTAAAGTTTCCATTTTATTACTGTATTTTTTAAAGCCAAGAGTAATCAATTCATTAGAAAATCTTTTACTTCATTAAATTCTGGTCCGTTACCTTTACTAGCTTCATTTCTGGTCAATTATTTACTGCTCAAATTTTTATTTTCCTGAAGTGGTTAGGAAAATCAAACAATAATTCCTATCACTTAAATTAATTACTATGTTAGAGTTGTGCCAGCAGTGGACTTCATAAGGCTGGAATAAAACAATGGAAACTTAAAATTCTTTAACATAAGCCAGTTTTCAGAATGTGGAATTTATTCCAAGAGTTATATTTACTTGAATTTAGCTAATAACAGAAAAAACAAATCAAATAGGAGAACACTTTACGAACTAACTAAATTATAATTCCAAGTTCCAATGTTAATTCTGGTCAAATTAGCCTAGAGTCAAGTAGGTAAATTGCAGCACTTTAACTAACTGTGGTCTCTTATCTCAGAAATATTAATAACCATCATAGATGGCTTCAAAGCACTCATAAGTCATAACATCAACAAAATAAGCACAAATCGAGCTGATTAGGATATTCAATATAAATTAATTTCAGAAGGATTTTGAGACTTTCTTAATAGAGCGGCAAACGCAGTTAAAAATTAAAGGACCGCAATTAACCTATGTGACAGTGCCTCCACAATCTGCCAACCTCTTGAACATTTACTGATCATCTGATGCACAGTGATGGAAACCCAGTCTGAAAAGTATATCAGGATTTATGGATTAATTCTGCATGGTTGCACCCAAGTCCCACTGTCCATTTAATTCCTATGTCCATATGTTGTTTGCTGCACCCAAATCCCAATTTCTTTAAAAAAACCTGGGTCTGTGGAAACATTCTTCCAAGACTGAATGGAAACTAGCCAATACATCCCAAAATTCCAGTCTTCAGAATATGGGAGATAATTGGGATATTCTCTCCAAACTATTTTGAATTAAATCCTATATTTACATTAATTTTGCTGCGAACAAATTTGAAATAATCCCTATATTTAAATTAATTTTGGTACAAACAGAATAACAGATCTCTACAAACACTTTACCAGTTTCTGTAGACTGGCCAAAATTAATCATGGATGATGGAATTGATATAAAATTATAAATAGACTCAAAATAGTTGAAATTGAGTCTGGGCAGAGTCAGACTAGGTTCACTGGCTCAACTCTCAAGTCAATTTGCAGTGCAAATGTGAAATGGCAAGAAATATCTAATTTACTCATATGCCAGGTGATAAAGCAAAAGTTATTTTGAGCCCTTCAATTGCAAATGGTGAGAAATATCTAATTTTCTCCTATGCTACAATGTTATTTTGGAGAGAATTTATGATAATTTGATCATTTTGGAGAAGTTTGGTGATTTATGGAGAGAGGCTCCCAGACTGCAGGAACTGGTAAACTGTTCTCCAAGATATCTTCTATTTTGGCTTCTGTTCTCAGTAAAATACTTGAGAACATTGGAGGAAATTAAGGATTTTTGGCACAGAAAATGTTAAAAATGTCCCATATTCTGCAGACTTGGAGCCATACTATTTTACTTGTCTCCTATTCTATATGCCAGCTAATAAAGTAGGTCCAAACTCATCGTTTTAATGGCGAGTTTGTGACAATTATTTTGTGCCCTCCAATTGCAAATGGCGAGAAATATGTATCTATTTTCTCCTATGAGTATGGCCGCTATGCTACAATGTTATTTTGGAGAGAATTTATAATAATTTCATAAATTTGATCATTTTGGAAAGAAATTTGGTGATTTTTGGAGAGCTGTCAAGTAAAATAGTATGGCTCATAATGGCAAGTTTGGACATGCTTTATTACCTGGGAGAGCTGAAGAAACGAATTACGAATGCAGAGTTTATGAGCCATAATATTTTACTTGGGCTATATGTATATGTTAATGTCACGCGCGTTTGAGTGATCTGCCATATCGACCGATTTTGCTGCGCAATCTATTGATCAATAGTTTGTGCAGCCATCGATCGATAGCGCAACCATTGACCGATTGCTGCGCGTTCGAATTATATGATTTTTTTTAGTTTGTACATCAAATTGGCACATTTTATCACGGATATCAATCGATAGCGCAACCATCGATCTATTTCTGCGCGTTCGAATGATACAGATTTTCTTAGTTTATGCATTTAATTAATTGCTTGGTTTTTAATGGAAAAATAATTTTAAATACTTTTATTTTATTTAATAAGGCAGCCATCAGTCGATTGTTGCACGTTTGAATGATATGGATTTTGTTAGTTAATGCATCTAACTTTTACATTTAATAGACCAACCATCAGTCGATTGTTGCGCGTTTGAATGATATGGTTTTTGTTAGTTTATGCATCTAATTTTTACATTTAATAGAGCAGAAATAGACTGATGGTTGCTCTATTAGATGTAACAATTAGATGCATTAACTAACAAAATCCATATCATTCAAACGTGAAACAATCGACTGATGGTTGCTCTATTAAATGTAAAAATTAGATGCATTAACTAACAAAATCCATATCATTCAAACGTGCAACAATCGACTGATGGCTGCCTCATTAAATAAAAAAAAATTATTTAAAATTATTGCATTAACTAACAAAATCCATATCATTCAAACGCGCAATAATTTACTGATGGTTGCTCTATTAAATGTAATAATTAGATGCATAAACTAAAAAAAATCCATATCATTCAAACGTGCAACAATATATATTGCCTTATTCATTATAAAAAAAGTATTTAAAAGCATTTTTCCATTAAAAACCAAACAATTAATTAAATGCATAAACTTAGAAAATCTGTATCATTCGAACGCGTTGAAATCGATCGATGGTTGCGCTATCGATTGATATCCGCCATCAAATGTGCCAATTTGATGTACAAACTGAAAGAGAAATAATATCATTCGAACGCACAGCAATCGATCGATGGTTGCGATATCGATCGATATCGAATTCCTCTGACATGTCGGTGGAATTTACCATGAAATACAGTCTGGCTGCTGACTGGCCCAAGGCTCCAAGCCCCAATCGGCAGTCTGTATTTCATGGTAAATTCTACTGACTTGTAGGTGGAATTTTTTCCCTTTAAAATAATATTCTAGCAATGTCCATGGATTTTTAGCTATATATTCACATGTTTCCATTAATTTTTATTTTTTGGTGGATAAATTGGGAAAATGTTGGTGGATCAGCCAAATTATTGGAAATTTATGGTGGATATTTTTCCAGTCTGCAGAATATGGTAGATATTTGGAATATTCTCTCTGAACAATTTTAAATTAATTCCTATATTTACATTAATTTTGCTACAAACAGTCTAACAGAATAGGAGATCTCTACAAATACGATAGACTAAGAACACTTTATACCAGTTGGCAGTTTCTGCATACTGATACTATGATCTATCATGTTAGGGTCCAGATTGTATTTGGTGGTAAATTCCAATGATATCTCGGGAGATATTCAATTTCTCAAATAAAAAAATTCCTGCAATGTCGGAGGATATTTAGCTATTAATTCCTATATTACCATTAATTTTTGGAGGAGAAACTGAAAAAAAGTTGGGAGGACTAGACAAATTGATGAAAAATGTTAGCAGCTATTTCTCAGATTTTGGAAAAAGACAAAAGTCAGAGGAGTTCAGTGCACCAAATACAAACTGGGTTAGGGTCAACTTGTCAAGCAGGTAAATTGCGGCACATTAACAAACTGCTGCCTCTAACAACAGAAACGTCATAGCTTCAAAAAACTCGTTAAAAACATAGAATAATAAATTATAGCATGCACAGGCAGGCACTGCGCTTATTTTGATAGCTATGCAACATTTTAATGTAAATTTTGGTTCAGAATGTTTTAGAGACTCTCTTGAGAGGGTCACGTTTAAAAACTAATGGGCTGCAATTTTGAATTTACCTGCATGACCCTATTTTGGAGAGAATTAATTATAATTTGATTATTTTGGAGATAAATTTGATGTCTTTTAAAGAGAGCTGGAGAGACAAATCACTCAAATGGAGAGTTTATGAGCGTTACTATTTTTAGCATTTTACTTGGCCAGCTAGTCAGCTACCAACTTACCAAGTACGGAAGTACTAGTGCCAGTGCGGCAGTGCCCAGTGGCAATGCCAATGTATAATCTATTATGTAACAGTTAAAAAATAGTGGGCCATCTATATCAATTATTAAATACTATCAATCATTGAAGACTTTAAAATCTACTCTTAATAGATTTCTAACTACCTATAAATATTTAATTAGTCAAATGATACATGTGCCTAGTTTAAAAAATTAAAGGGGGGCAATCGACTCGAGTCACCGAATAGAGAAATGTTCATTAAGTTCAGAAGTAGGAGAGCCAACATATACAAAATGAGTAAATTTATTTAGTAATAAGCAAGATAATAACGATTAAAAACTACAGTTTGAATTATGAGCACTTGCTGCCAATAATAATACAATAATTTATATAAAATTATCATTTTTCGCTTTTAAGAAATTATTTCCTAAATATGAACAGTGGACACCACATTTCTGAGCAGAAAGAAAAATTAATAATAATCACGCTTGATCTAAATTAGTTTTAGTTTTCCGTTTTTTCGTACTGGCTCACTTAGTTTGCCAAATAATTTTTATTGCCTAAATTAATTCATTTTCATGCCATCACAATGGTAGTAAAGTAAATTTCGAGTTATCTGATACCTAGTTCCACATTTTCAATCATATAATAAGAATATATTAATAATTCAATTAAAGATTCAGCCCAGTTGCGATATACGACTCCTTTGATATACAAAAATTCGATCCGACTCCTCGAACTTAAAATATTCTGACATATAATAAAGAGACAACTACCTAAAACGTTGTTTATGTTTCATTTAAAAATGTAGTTTATTCTAAATCGTAGTTTTGGTTATATGCATAAATTTTATATCCTAACCTAATCATATCATAAACCTATAACCAGGCTATTATCCTATGATATTTTGCAAGGAGTCGAGTTTCGCAACTGGGGGTATAAAGGCCATCTTTAAAATTCATTGATCCGACTTCTCACATGGTAATTAAATCGTATCTCTTCAGTATTCCTAAGGGGACAAATTCAAGGGAGTCGCTTTTCATGACAGCTATATAGAGACGATCTTAAAATTACAATCTGACTCCTCTTAATTTACATTCAAGTGTTAATTAGTAATGAAATCATTTGAATTCACTAATAATTAGAATAAATATAATAACAAATTTTTGTAATTCATAGTTACATATAGATCGAGGTGTCGTATATAATTTTTATATTTGGATGGTGTCGTATTTCATGACAACCATCATTAAAAACACACAAAAACACTTATTTTTCATTTGAGGGAGTCGTATTTAAGAACTGGGGCAACGATTCTATCCAGGGTCCGAAAAAATGAGTTTATTTCATAATAATGCAGAAGCATGATCTAGAATAATTTTTAATTAAACCACATACAATTGGTTCAAAGTATAATTTTTGCTTTAAAATATTTATTACATTTAATTTTACAACAATTGTACGAAACAATTCAATTAATCTTACAGTTAAGAAAAATATTGTACACTATTTGTTTTGATTTCAAATTTTAGTTTCATAGAAGAATACTGCGTTATCGACCTTCGATTTTAATTATTTCCCGAGGTATTTAAACGTTACTAGAATAATTTTCTCCAATTCTGTACCTTATAAAGTTACACGAATATTAATTATTGGATTGCATATACCAATCAAGTTAACATTCAAAATCAAAAGGTGTTCATTCTTTTTCTTCGAACTGAATTTTAGCATGTCGGAAGTAAAACGAGTGTTGTAGAATTTTGATTATAGAAATCTTTAAAAGCAAATTTTTTTTAAAATATGCAATCAAATTTCATTGGGTTTGCAGCAGACTTATTAGAAACATAATTAGCCCCATTGATTAAAACAATATAAACATTTGCTTGTAGGAGACCTTTATTTAAACTCGTTTCTATAACTGGTATCCATGAACCTTACAGGCATCATAGTTATCAATTACAATTATATATAATGTTTCTCTTAATTATATGATCGAAAATGTGCAACTGTCCGATAACCCTTTAACCATGCCAGGTGTGCGTTAATTAATACGTTCATATTATTTATTATTAAATCTAATGGTATGTGTCTCGGCAGGCGTAACATCCTCCGAATTCCCCAGTCAGGTCATTATAAATAAATCATGAAGTGTGCAGTACAACAAACTACCGGATACAAAAACTACATAGAAGCCATTATGTTGAGAGTTTAAAAAAAACCTTCATTTATATGAAGATTACTCTGAAAAACTCAATTAAGATGACAAGAAATAAATGTCGTAGATTACTTTGAAATTCTCAACTTAAATGGCCGTTATGTAGTTTGTTGTATCCGCTAGTTTGTTTAATTACCTGGCAGGGGAGCAATTAACACGCTCCTCGTTGCACATATATTAGTTTTCAAATTCTTAATAAATTGAATAATAAACACATGCTTAGCATTAGAGGGTTAAAGGGGTTCAAAAACGCGCAGCGTATTTTCGAGATTGTGCAAACTGGCAAATGGTGAGGAACTTATATACAGTATGGGCCACAAAAATGTTTCCTCTTTTTCAAATGCTTATAAATCGGTAACCAATGGACCAAAAAACTGTATCTTGGTCTCTTTTTCTCCACCTCTTATTGTACTATTAACTAGTAAAAACTATTTTTAACTGATGGATATAGTTTAAGAATAGGTGAGCAAAGAGTGAGGGTGACCATTTTTGTCATTGCGCAAAGGTTATTCTTAGAGCTAACTCTGTGATTTTACTACCTATAAAAGGCAGTGAATAAAAATGGGAAAAAAATTATAATGGTAGACATTTTAATACATGGTGTTTACACTTCTTCCTTGGAAACTATTTGGAAATAGAACAACTCCAGTTACCTTTTGATCTCATCGAATTTTTCACTATGAATATTCGTTCTTCGCTAGTTCATTGCATGGTTAAGGCTCGCTTCATACTTGCATTTTTAACAGCGCAGAAAAAAGCTCTCCCTAAAATGTGTTCACACATGCGTTTTTTCGTCGTTGAAGTAAAAATGTAATGTGATTTTCCCATCATCGATGAAAAAAATGCAAATGTAAACACATTTCAAAAGAAGAGCTTTTTTCCGCGCTGTTAAAAATGCAAGTGTGAAGCGGACCTTAACCATGCAATAAACAAGCGAAGAACGAATATTCATAGTGAAAACTTCAATGAGATTAAAATGTCACTGTAGTTGTTCTATTTCAAAATAGTTTACAAAGAAGAAGTGTAAGCACCATGTATTAAAATTTCTACCATAATATTTTTTTCCTTTATTCACTGCCAAAATGACAGAGTTAGCTCTAAGAATGACCTTCGCGCAATGACAAAAATAGTCACTCTCACTCTTTGCTTTCCTGTTCTTAAACTATCTCCACCAGTTAAAAATAGTTCTTACTAGTTAATAGTACAATAAGAGGCGGTAAAAAAGAGACCAAGATACAGATTTTTGGTCCATTGGTTAACGATTTAAAAGCATTTGAAAGAGAGGAAACATTTTTGTGGCTTATACTGTACATTACACATACATGTACTTTTAATTCATCTTTAACAATATATAATTTACTATAACTATATAGTTACTAAAATGAATATAAGGCTAAATAATATTTCCTAAAAAAATTGTTAGTATTTATCTACAATAGATCGTTTAATTGAGGTCATTTCTATAATTAATTTTGCGAGAGTAAATTTCAGTAACATTGCAATGTTTAAATTGAATTAAGTTTTAAAGTTTAATTAAAACGGCAAAATCTGTAATCTCAACATAAGTTTTGAAATCATCATTTATAATGGAACTATTATGAATATATTGAGTCAGATTGCGAATGTATTATGTATATCTGTGTTATGAATTATGAAACTGTCGATAGCAAGACATTGAATAAGCAGGAATGCCAAAAACAGGAGGGTTCAATGAATTAAACTGTCACTTTTTAGTGAAAATGTAATGGGGAGTTAATTTAGTCTCCATTAAATTCAATCTGTTTATAGAACCTATATCGTGATATTAATTGGAGATAGGTTATAACTTTAAAAATAGGTTTTTGGAACATTTCTGTAACATCTATAGTGGATAAATTCATAAAACATTTCTGTTTTTAGGTGATATTTACATTAGTTGAATATGAATATGAAATATTTCTTAGAGTTTAATTAAGCTTTGGAAATGTTAAAGGTCCTCTCCAAGCAAATTTTTTCATTACTTAAATCAACGAGGCTAATGTTTCTTATCATTTTAATGCAAACCCCATCAAATTTGATAGCATATTTTTAATTTTATATGCTTTTAAAGATTTTTATAATCCAAACTCTACAAAACCTACTTTACTTTCTAATTTTCAGTCTGAAGAAGAAGAATGTACACCATTTGTTTTGATTTTCAACTAGGTATTCGGTTTAATAAATCTATTTATTATTAGTTTAAAGGTTTAAATTTGGATAAATTTATTATAGAAACGTTTATATGCTTGAAGAAACAATTAAAATCTTAATAGAAGGCCAAAAACGCATTGTTTGTTTAAAACCTGAATTTGAAATCAAAACAAAGAGTGTACAATCTTCTTTCTCAGCGTCAGGTTGGAGATTCGCTCGATTGTTGCTCACATAGTATTAAAAAACTTTAAAAGCAAATAATAAAATATATACTGAACCGAATTGTATGAGGTTTGCGGAATAATGATCGTAGACCTTAGTTCTATAATATTATGTAATAAACTCATTTTTTTCCCCGGAGCCTGGAGAGGACCTTTAAGAATCGCTGATTTTCGAGATCGATTTAGGTATATATATCGTTAATTTGGTAGGAATTACTATATGGATTTATAATATGATTTAATATAATAATCACATTTTGAAACTCGTTTTACCTAGGTGGATCTAAATAAATTATATGTTTATTATTTTCATAAAACTTCAGCGACTCTCACGTCATAAGTTCTGAAGGTTTTTCCTATGCAGGTATATGGCAACATTGTTGATATTATTAAACTTTTCAAGAGAAATTTCGTCGTTACGTTCTCTTGGCCTATTTATTAGCGATAGCAGTTAATTGTTATTTCTTATTGTATTTCAATGCTAGCTATACCTTTTAATTCTGAATCCACATGAGAAAACTCACTAGATTTTAGGTTCTGACTCTGCTATCAATTCTCAACTAAACTGTCTAGTTCATATTAGTTATAATATAATTAGCAGTTCCTAGATAGGGTCAGTCAGGTTCATAAATATATATCCCTCGTGGTTTATTATTGTCTACCTACCTAGGTAGCTATGTTAAATAATAATAATTCAGTCATGGAAAACTTATATTCTGTCGGTTACGTCGAGAATTTTCTTGGTGAGTACCTAGGCTAGGCTAGTACCTATTTGTTGAGTTAATATAACTTTGTAAGCTTCAGATATCCCAGTTTGTATTTGATTATTTGAATAATTTGATGCACTGAACTCCTGACTTTTTCAAAGATCTGAGAAATAGCTGCCTCATGTTTCAGAGGCTGGAAAATTGTAAGCCAATTTTTGAGCCAAATTTCTCATAAAATCTGAGCCAAGCCCAATTTGGCTAATTTTATTTAAATTATTTAGATTACAAGCCAAAATAATTAACATTGGAATATAGACATTAATTCAAAATTTAAAGCCAATTAGATATATCTGAGTCTCTGTCTCTCTGCCAGTCTGCAGAATATGGAACATTTTTCCAAGACTCTCTGCGGGAGTTTTTGATTGAATTTTATAAATTTGAGATCTCTGCGGGAGATCTTGAATTAATTCCTATGTTACCATTAATTTAGCTGCCAAGCAATAAAGCATGTCCAAACTCGCCATTTTAATGGCTAGTTTATGACAGTTATTTTGAGCCCCTCAATTACAAATGGCGAGTTTTATCTATTTTTCTCCTATGCTACAATGTTATTTTGGAGAGAATTAATGATAATTTGATCATTTTGGAGAGAATTTGTTGAATTTTGGAGAGAGCTGGAGAGACAAATGGTGAGTTTATGAGACATACTATTTTACTTGGTTTAGCTGCGGGAGATTTTGAATTAAATCCTATGTTATCATTAATTTAGCTGCGGGAGATTCTGAATCTGCTGCTGAGAGTCAGAGAGTAGCACTTTCTCAAAATAAAGTCTCTGCGGGAGAAGAGACACATTCTGCAGACTGGATATTTGGGATATTCTCTCCGAACAATTTTGAATTAATTCCTATATTTACATTAATTTTGCTACGAACATTTCTGAATTAATTCCTATATTTACATTAATTTTGCTACAAACAGATTAAGAGATCTCTACGAACACCTAACCAGTTTCTGCAGACTGATCTCTCTGAGATTTGACCATTTCAAATCTAAGAAAAATAGGTGCTCACTGCTTCCAGATGAACTAATTACTCTGTTGCCAGTCTGCAGAGTATGGAACATTTTTCCAAGACTCTCTGCGGGAGTTTTTGATTAAATTTTAGAAATTTGAGATCTCTGCGGGAGATCTTGAATTAATTCCTATGTTACCATTAATTTAGCAGCGGGAGATTTTGAATTAATTCCTATGTTACCATTAATTTAGCTGCTGGAGATTCTGAATCTGCTGCCGAGAGTCAGAGAATAACTCTCTCTTAAATTAAAATCTCTGCGGGAGAAGAGACACATTCTGCAGACTGGCTTGGAGACTGCGGGAGAACAGACGCATTGACACATTCTGCAGACTGGCAAAGTAAAGTAGTATGTCTCATAAACTCACCATTTGTCTCTCCAGCTCTCTCCAAAATTCAACAAATTTTCATAAATTCTCTCCAAAATAATATTGTAGATTCTCTCCAAATAATAAAATAGATAAAACTCGTCATTTGCAATTGAAGGGCTCAAAATAACTGTCACAAACTTTGCTTTAACTCGGAAAATAAGTTAGGTATCTTAACCAAAATTGGCATGAGTATTCATCTCTGTATGATGCATAATCGTAGTAATTCTTAAGTTTCTATCTCTAGTATTTTCTCTTTTATTGGATGAAATATATGCGGGGAGAATTCTGACTTTAAGGGGTCGTTTCCCGCAGTGCCTGGGATCGTAGGATAAATTGAACTGCCCCGCAGTGCGGGAACCGACTCTCATTCATTATCTACCACGTTGTGGAAATCAGCCATGAAGAGTAGCTAGTCCTCACTACACTACGATAATGACTGCTTTTGATAACGTTGCCAGGTTAAATGAAACAAGTTATGAAAATGCTTTATTTAAGATACAGAATTTCCTAAATAAACTAGAAATGAAACTATAATTAGTATAGTTTTAATCAAATAATATATTCTTAGAATATGGATGGCTATAAAATAATAATAGAATGCCCTGGCTTTATGTGGCTTTTCCGTTTATGAACATTTATTTAAACGAATTGTTCAATTTGGTTTACAATGCCTATGTACAATAGTTCCTTCCCAAATGAAACTACACAAATTGAACAATATTTTTCTTCTACATTCTTCAAATACTCCTCTGTTGCCTGGGGTTGAAATTTTATACAGGTGCCTTATCTATATCAACGTCTGATTCTTCAGCACTACTACTAGTGCTGGAGCAAATTGGCTGCAACTGTTCATCTACTTTTTCCGTTTTCCTATTTTAAAAATTCATTTTCTTTTCTTTCTCTATTTCATCACAAAATTCTTAATTCATCTATTGTCAGAACTTGAGCTTCAAGATTTATCCTACATCGAACTTTTCGATGTTGCACTCTTTGTGTGAAGTGGTCTTACAAAATCTGCTCGAAACTCCTATTGATAGATATTTCTTTCTTATAGAATGAGGTATTCAATTCAGTGAAATTGTTCTCTTTGTGATAATTGATGTGGGCTCTACCAGATATGTTTGGTTCTTCTATATCGCCTGGCTACTTTTAGGGACTTGCTTGAGGTGTGAGTTTCCTTTTCTCCTCGGGAGGTTAGTGGTGGTTCTCTTTCACTGCTTTTCCGATCGTGCATGTTGTGTCCCAGGATAAGGATTGGGAGCGTGCCAATAGCCATAAGGTTGACACCTGTAAATAAAGTTTGATTGTATAGAGCAATTCTGCATGATACGCTATTAGCAATTTTATAGTGATTTTAACACTGAACTACATAATTTGTAACTATTACGTCAGGTCTCACCTTTAAAAATGATAAGTGGGTGTAACTTATCTCCGGCCACTGCTATCACTGTTATTGCTCCTAGTTCTCTTCATTCGGTCACGGAAAGCCCATTCGTGAATTCCAATTTATTTTGCAGCTTTCCTTGATAGAGTCCACATCCCACTTTACCAATCGCATCTCTTACTTTGCTTTCATCTAATTTATTTCTCTTTTTTTTTTTTTTGAATTTTTTTTTTTTCGGCATGATCAAACAAGTTATGTAATGTATTAATAGTTATGATAACCTGGAAGAAATATAATATATTACTCACGCTCTAAACATATAATATATACTTAATATGGATATTTTGATGTGCGGGAACCAACCCTGAAAAAGTGCGGGAAGCGACCCTAGACCATATTTATCGATCGGGTCGATTCTCGCACTTACGTTTTCCTTTATAGTTTTAGAAATGGCTTGAGTTGACAAAATTCCTTTTAAGCATGTTAACCAAGTACATACCCTATATGCATACCAATTTTTAGATAGGTATCATCTTTCGTTTACTTGTAATGTCAAAGTTTGCGCGATAGTTGAAAACACCAGTGGAAAATTTTCAGGTACCTAAAATGTATGATTTATTTGATCGCGAATAGAATTTTACTTATCGAGAGTATATCAAATGTAAATATATCAAAAGATTGCTAAGAAACAGCTCTTTTAGACTGTGTTTACAGATTTGAAAAATAATGTTTCTTTCGGAAGTTATATAGAGTGCGGGAACCGACACTGGATCATTCACTGCGGGAACCGATCCGGGTCGATGCTACCTAAATATCCTCCGACCAGTCTCTATTTGGTGCACAAAATCAATCCCACTGACATTTTCAAAAAGCTGAAAAAATCCACCATAAATTTCCTGTAATTTGGCTGATCCACCAACCTTTTCCTAATTTATCCACCAAAAATTAATAGTAACATAGGAATAAATAGCTAAAAATCCACCGACTTTGCCAGAATATTATTTTCAAGGGTGGAAAAATTCCACGAACATGTCGGTGGAATTTACCATTAAATACAGACTGGTCCTCTGACATTGCAGAATTTTTTTTATTAGAGAAATTGAATATCTGCTGACATACCACTTACCCACTCTGGAAAATACCATAGGCTAACAGATGAATTTTGTAGGCTAAATGCTGTGGATTATACAGTTCCCAACCTCCCATTAATTTATCACTGTATTTTAAGGTTTGCCAAACTCCAATAGAGTAATTAATCTATCGAAAAGACCACTTTTTCCAGAGTGGCCACTTACCAGTCTGCAGACCATGTTTCAGAGACTGTAAAACTGTCAGCCAACTTTCAAGCTAAAATATCACTAAAATTCTGAGCCAAGCCAATTTGGCTCATATTTTTCAAATTTCAAACCAAATTTAACATGAAAACAGAGGAATTAATTCAAAATTTAAAGCCAATTAGACATATCTGAGTTTTGACCTTTTGAAATCTAAGCCAATCAATTGGCTTTAACTGACATAGGTACTCTGTAACCAGTCTGCAAAGCATGCACAATTGGTCTCCAGATATTTAATTTTTAGAGCAATTTGTCTCCAAAGATTTTCAAATTTCTCTCCAAAATGATCAAATATATCTAACTTCTCTCCACTAATTACTTGTAAACATAGGAATTAATTTGAAAATTGTCACCGGATAATTCAGGAGACTAATTTCAAAGCCTCAATAGTGACCGCTAGTCTGTATTTGCTGCACAAAATTCTACCGACTTTTTGAAAAAGCTGAAAAAAAATCCACCATAAATTTCCATTATTTTGGCTGATCCACCAACATTTTACCCATTTTTCCACCGAAAATTAATGGTATCATGGGAATAAATAGCTAAAAATTCACCGACTTTGCTAGAATATTATTTTTAAGGGGAAAAAATTCCACCGACATGTTGGTGGAATTTACCATGAAATACAGACTGGAACTGTGGCCGGATAAACTTCACAACTTCATGCATCTTTTGCAGTCTGGCTCTGTAACATGGTCTGCAGAAAGTGGTAATGTGTTCGTAGAGATCTCTTATTCTGTTAATTAATTGATTCAATTCCTATGTTTACATCATACATGTTATTATTGGAGACGTATTAGAAAATTTTGGTCATTTTGGAGACAGATTTGAAAATCTTTGGAGACTGGAATATTTGGTGGCTGAATTGCCAAGTAGAATAGTATTGATCATAAACTCTCCATTTGTCTCTCCTACTCTCTCCAAAAATCTAAATCACAAAATTTCTCTCCAAAATGATCAAATTATCATAAATTCTCTTGAAAAATAACATTGTAGCATAGGAGAAAATTTGATTTATCTCGCCATTTAAAATTGATTTTGTTAGCGAGTTAATGACTAATGGTAGCTATTAGTCAATTTTAAGCCATATAAGCCTACGGCCTATCTTGAGCTCTTCAATTGAAAATGGTAAAATTGAGAGAAATATCTAATTTTTTCCTATGCTACTAGTACTAGCCTACAATGTTATTTTGGAAAGAGAAATTTAGCTTCTTTTGGAGATAGCTGGAGAGTGAAATTAAGATTTAATGAAACAATATTTTACTTGCCAGACTGTATTTCATGGTAAATTCCTCCGACTTATCGGTGGAATTTTTCCATTGAAAATAAAATTCTATCAAAGTTGGTGGATTTTTAGCTAATTATTCCTATGTTACCATTAATTTTCAATGGCTAAATGGGAGAAATGTTGGTTTTTCAGCTTTTTGAGCAAGTCTGTGGGTTTTGATGCCCCAAATACAGACTGGTTAGCACAATTAAGAAACAAATAAATTTCCTTACTACAAAAAATTGCGTATTAAAAAAATATTTAACAATTTCACTATATTTTTTTGATGTAACTACTTTGTTGTACATTTAACAATTGTAGCTACTTCTCTCTTCATAATTGCTTAATGACCTGGTAGACGCCATGCGGCAATGGGTGACTTCCCGATATACATATATTTGATGTTATTATAAAAATGCTGTCTAGCAAGACTAAAGTGTGTCAAATCTGTTTCCAAGATTTTATTTTGAGGACAATTTGTCTCCAAAGATTTTCAAATCTGTCTCCAAAATTCTTCAAAAGATCTCTAATAATTACATCTTTCACATGTAAATTAGATATAGGAATTAATTAGGAAATTGTCACCAAAATCATACTAAGATTTTTTACTTCAAAGAAAAAATGTCTCCAAAGATCTTTGGTGACATGTATGAGCTTTACAGACTGGCAGTCTTGGTTCTATTTCTTTTCTTAGTTTTTATTCTTATTTGCTACATATATACTACAATTGTTGAATAATATGATTGTAACAAATTGATAGAAGTTATTAATTTTTCTTTTGGTTACAGATGTGATGGAAAACATGCCTGATGAAGTACAGCGTGACATCACAAAAATGAGAGAGTTGGATGTCAACTATCAAGGTTAGTAGTGTATAATTTTGTTTGTTTGTATTTTTAATTTCTCAGTTTCACTTAGTGAACAGTAAAGTATAATCAAAGCTTCCAACCTAATGTATTTATGATGGTACTGTTGATTGTTGGTACACTATGTTTCAGTTCACCAAATCTTCAATTTTTTTTTTTTATTACAATGTTTTTGTTTATTTAAACCCTGATAGAGTAATTAACTTGTTTGTCATGCCATTTGGAAATAGTTACCCTATCTAACCAGGCCTCCTTTTTTCAGAATTACTCAATGATCTGGACAGTATTGTGAAGAACTTTCAATCTGCCAGCAATAATGAGATTTCTGCAATAAAGAAAATTTTAGTGGAGCTCCAAGACAAACTGATATTGTCTCAAGAGTTGGCAGATGACAAAATTGCGTCAGTGCAGCACATGCTGGACGTGATAGAGGGCAAACAGACTATTCTCGATACAGACCAGAGAAAACTTGGTAATGGTAAGTAACTGAACTATTCCACTTTCTATATTTCCCTCAACTAAATTCATGATCTCTGACCACCCTTCCCACTCTCTACTTTTTTACAGTAGCTAATTTATATTCAAACTTCTATACAAATATATTGCATTTTATATCTCATAAAGCTATCAAATAACTGAAATAAGTATATTATGTATTGATACTCTCTGATCATCTGATATTCAAATAACTAACTGTTTTATTGTGAGGAACTTCTAAAGTGATATCAATATATTTTCAGTTTATCTTTGTTCTGGAAAAAATGTTTTGTACGCAAACTGAAATAAATTATTTACAAAAATATAATTACGCAAATTACATTATTTATTGGTGAGTTATCGGTCGGATCCACTTTATAGATGTTATAAGAAAAAATAAAATATAGCTAGCTAATTCTTTATTATTTAATTTTTATTAATACTACATTTTTCTTATGATCGAAAATGTAGAACTGTCTGATAACTCGTAACTCACCCTATTTGTCTCTAAAACTGTCTAATTTGTTCTTTGGCAGAGTGCAAAGTAGATAATGAACGCAATGACGTGTCTATGAATGATAGAGGAGACGGGGAAAGATCTGCCAAAAGACCAAGAAGAACTCCTCGTGCTGATGGTATGTAAAATATATAAACATTTATCACATTTTTGTCTTCTATCCTGTTCATTTGCCAATTCTCAATAATCACATTTTCTTAGACTGCTTATTTGTCTATGGTAATTCTCAATAATCACATTTTCCTCTTCTAGCCTGTTTATTTGTCAATGACAATTCTCAATAATTACATTTTCCTCTTCTAGCCTGTTTATTTGTCAATGACAATTCTCAATAATCACATTTTCCTCTTCTAGCCTGTTTATTTGTCAATGGTAATTCTCAATAATCACATTTTCCTCTTCTAGCCTGTTTATTTGTCTATGATAATTCTCAATAATCACATTTTCCTCTTCTAGCCTGTTTATTTGTCTATGATAATTCTCAATAATCACATTTTCCTCTTCTAGCCTGTTTATTTGTCGATGCCAATTCTCAATAATCACATTTTCCTCTTCTAGCCTGTTTATTTGTCAATGGTAATTCTCAATAATCACATTTTCCTCTTCTAGCCTGTTTATTTGTCGATGCCAATTCTCAATAATCACATTTTCCTAGTCTGCTTATATCTCACTAATCAAATTTTCCTCCACACAGTTCCCTCCATCAGCTCCACCGCTTCAATAGCAGCCACAATCTCCTCCGCAATCTCCAACAGCACAGTCTCCAACCCCCAGTCCTCCCCCTCCCCCTCCTCTGGTCACAACCACGCTGCTGATAGGCTCATGAGGCAGGACTCTCCACTCTCAGAGAGAGGCAGCAATATTGTCAGCAGCAGCAGTCGGGGCAACTCAACCAGGGTGAGCATTTATTATTTATTAAAACAAAAAAAATCATTCCAAAATTTCACAACAATTAATGAAACAGTACAAAAAAAAATAGCCAAAATTTGAAAATATAAGATTTCAAGAACTGGTTTTATAAGCTTAGCTTTTCTGAAGATCATCAGGTAGTTCAGTGTTGGTGAATCCTCTATAGTGAATGTAGAGTCCTGAGAAAGAGAACTACCCTGTATAGGGAATACATTTTCCCTTTTCTTCCCTAAAATGACAATTAGTTTTCTATAACCTGATAGTCTTTATATGACATACTAAAGAAAATTTGTTCACTATACAGGGTAGTTCTCTTACTCAGGACTCTACATTCACTATAGAGGAGTACTACTGTAGACATTTAGTCTCAAGATAATTATTAATAATATTATTAAACTTTAAGTCAGGGTGTGATTTCTACAACCTTAATAAAGATTGTAATCTCTAGTTATGAGGTACTTAAATTATATAACTTTGATTGTACTGTTCTTGAGTGTATCAGTTTAATTTAATTATCATTAGTATTTATGTACTGTAGTTCTCACTTGTAATAATATCAATAAAACCGGTTCTATTAGTAGTTAATTATTTAATATTTAATTGTCTATGCATGCCAAATTGATTTGCTTCTCTACATCAGTTATACACACACTAATGAATAGAACAGTTTGAACTCTTTAATAATTGCATTGATTTTCACTTTAAAATTTATCAGGCATTTTCAATAAAATATATTAATTTATAATGTTTATTTATAAAAACTAGATGAAATAATTACAAAAACGAAAGGAAATGAAAAAAACGATAGGAAATTATGTGTTATTTTTCTGGTCATCTATCTTTTCTTGGTTCATTTCTGGTCCATTATCTTTCCTGTCTCTGATTTTTCTTACCATTTCTCTTTCCACTCTGCAGAATAGACACGCTTATTATGATCTATAATATAAATATCATAAAAACACTAATGAATAGGATAGCTTAAACCATTTAATAATTGCAATTAAATTCTGATTATCAGGAATTGGCTTTAAAGTTTACCATTATTCTTTCTTCTTCAGAATTCTGTGCAGAAAAGAGTTGTGACGAAGAAGAAGAAAAGGCGTTCACGCATGGACAAAGACAGAGAAGACTCTCCCCCAGACATGCCCATAGACCCTGACGAACCCACCTACTGTCTCTGCGAACAAGTCTCTTACGGAGACATGATAGGCTGTGACAATGACCTCTGTCCTATTGAGTGGTTCCACTTCTCCTGTGTTAACCTCATCCACAAGCCCAAAGGCAAGTGGTACTGTCCCAAGTGTAGGGGGGACAAGGCTACAGTTATGAAGCCAAAGTCTGTGCTGAACAAGGAGCTGATGCAATATAATAAGGAGAAGGAGGAGAGGTCCTAAGGAAGGGAGGGGTGTTAATACTGTAGAACTCCTCTATAGTGAACGAGTTAGAATGTACCCGGTATAGTGAACAATTTTTTTCTAGTCTGACATAAAATAGCCTTCAGTTTTCTGAAACCGATAGTTTTTGACTGGTTTTCATCGCAGACCGAAGAAAATTTTGACATTATACGGGTAAATCCTAACTCATAGAGAGGAGTTCTACTGTCGTTAGGGTTTTCTTGGAACAGTTCCGCTATTGATATACTGGAATGGTGTCTGAACCATTTATGTTAACATCTAACCAACACTGTTAATGGCCTAAAGTTAAGTACAGGAGTAGGTTTGTTGTAGGTTGTTATAATATCCCAGTAAGGGCCTTATTCATATCACAACTCGCTGATTCTCATCGCTTATGCACTGATAAATTAGTTGGTTAGTCGGCTTACACGGACTCGTAACTAGCTTCAAAGAATTGATGTCATAACGAACTGTTTAGGTTTTGATGAAATGCCAATGCTATAGTAAGGGGATATCCTTGATTATTTATTTCTCTCTGATACTCTTGGAATATAGACTCTTTTCCTGGTGATAATTATATAAAGGAATACTCATCGTGAGGTGCAAAGCCATCTTCACAGTCTTTTCTAGGCCGTGTGTTGAATTGTTGACGTTTTAAAATTGCTAGGCTAAACACGTATTTTTATCTCGTTTTCGCTTCCAATTTTATTGTAAAGTGAGTGTTTTATTTTTTAAGTTAAGGCGAGTGCAATTTCTTTCCTCCTTTTAAGAAGTTAATTGCATTATTTCGTCTAATTGTGTATAATATCATGGATAGGCATAACATTCAGTCAATCATCTCTTCATCACAGATTTTGTACAATTCTTTAATTCATTCATAAGTGTCGTCTATATCAAACTAAATATTCTACAGGACATTGTAAGTTATTAAAATAGAAGTCTCGAGTTATTGTACGGTTCCACATTTTCGATCATGTAAGAAAAAAATATGTATACTAGGGTAAGTTCCTAATTTTCGGTCAGTTCCCTATTTTCGGACACGTTAGAAAAAACGATATAACAAAAATTAAATAATTATTATTATATCGTTTTTTCTTACGTGTCCGAAAATGGGGAACTGACCGATAAGTAAGAACTCACCCTATATAATTTTTTATTTATTAACTTAAATTTCAATTGTTATACAGGATACTCTACTTACTATGATTCCTGGTAACTAAATTATAACTTTGATAATACTTGCTATTATATACCTTCTCTTATATGATCGACAACGTGAAACTGTTCAATAACTTAGAACTTACCTTCTGTCATTTAAACAGTCTTTATTATTTCTCAAGTTAATGTGTAACTACTCAATATAGGTAATAAGGTAGAATTCTGTACTAATTCATATTATTATTTGTCACAATTTGGATTTGGTTTGCAAAATTGCAAAAACCTATTATTTTCATATCACCATTTTCTACCATCATAACGAAAGGAAGTCATGTTGTCATGAGAAATAATTATTCCATATTATATTCTAGAGTACGGTTTGAGTTTTTATTTACTTCTAATGTTTTTTATATGTATTAATATATATATATAAATATAAACATACCATGATATTTCCATTATTCTATTCTAGATTAAGCCATCTTTGTATATTTGATCGCTTTAGAGTTCTTGTAAATATGATGCAAGGGAAGTAGTTAATTTTTGAAGAAAAATATTATACACATTTATAAAACCTTAAAAAATATTTGCAGTTCTTATATTTAGAAAAATCTATAATTTAAAACTAAATAGAAGAACTGTTCTTCCACTAGAGCTCTAGGGTAAATTCTTAGTTAATGGACGATTATACATTTTCAATCATGTAAAATAAATATATACTTCTTAAAGATCGAATATGTGTGACCGTCCGATAAAGTGGAACTTGCCATGAAGTCTCATGTGACCCCGAACTGTTGTAATTTGGATTTAGTGATATGGCCCTTGGTTAAACCTAAATTAAATAAAAAAAAAAGTAAGCTATGATTATTATCTGTGGGTTCTGGTGAAATAGATTAAGTTTATTGTAGCTATAGGCACGCAGTAGCTTTTCTACTTTCATAAGCACGGTAGTAATTAAGTTTATAACTGACATCCCTATACCAAATTGATTGAAAAGTTATTTTTCTTTAGAAGGATAGTGTTTACAATAGGTAAATACTCTATTGCCGGTACTTTCATACTCTTGTTCTGATTATTTAAATGATAGTAACTTGAAAATTAAATACCTTTAACTGTATGTAAAGTACCGGTAATTATTTATTTAAAAACCACTATTTATATTTTGTCAGGTAGCTAGTGGTAACTATTTACCAAGTAACTACAAGTATGGTAAAGTCACAGTATCCTATATGACATGTAACCGATAGTGAGTAACCAAAAGATTTTCGGTTTTCGATAGGAAGGATCTTTTCCGAGAAGTGGCTAAGAAGGAGTGAATTCTTCCTAACCACTTCACGGTACACTGAAAATATCCTTCCTAACCACTTCACGGTACACTGAAAAGATCCTTCCTAGCCACTACACGGTACACTGAAAAGATCCTTCCTAGCCACTACACGGTACACTGAAAAGATCCTTCCTAGCCACTACACGGTACACTGATAAGATCCTTTCTAGCCACTTCATGGTACACTGAGAAAAGATCCGTCTTACGCACTACACGGTACACTAAAAAGATCCTTTCTAGCCACTACATGGTACACTGAAGAGATCCTTCCTAGCCACTACACGGTACACTGAAAAGATCCTTCCTAGCCACTACACGGTACACTGAAAAGATCCTTCCTAGCCACTACACGGTACACTGAAAAGATCCTTCCATTCGAAAACTGAAAATATTTTTGCATCTTTTTATCGGCTACTGTGTCCTATCCCCTATTGTGTAATTATCCAAATTGTACTTAGTTTTGTCCTTTAAAAGGTTCATACTGGAGACTATTTAACCATTCAACCCAAATTGTGTATATTTAGATAAAGCAGTACAAATTAGATCATCTTCTAGCGTTATCCAATCATCCAATCATTTGGCTCAATGTAGCTAAAATGTTATTTTGTTCATTATGGAGGAAGGTAGCAATGAATACTCTTAGGGATTTTGTAGAAATGTACTTATTTCTCTTCAATGAGAATTAGGAATATTTAAATGGAAATTATATTTGCTTAAACTTTCAAGGAGTTTCTCTATCCTTGCCCCCAGGGGTTCTACTCTGAAGCTGTTTGTGGTGATTGGAAGAAAAAGGGGTGGCGTCCCTGACTCCATTGGGGCCCCGAACTGTTGTAATTTGAATAATTCTTCTTCCCTTTCCAGTCCCTTGTACTTAATTTTCTTTTGACGTTAGCGATATGGCCTTTGGTTCCGAAACTGAGGTTAAACTTTATACTAAATTATATCAATTTAATGCAAAAGTAATTGAAAAAATTTGAAAAAAAAAACAGACATAGTCTAGGTAGATGTGATATATTTATTCATTAATTATGTAGTACACTGAAATTATCAACACATATGACGTCTCCACATCATTGTGTATAATGTATATAGAGTGTGATATATAAATTGAGTCCATCTCTTTATTATATTCTGTTTACTAGGTACATTTTATACTTTTTTTTTAATCTTTTCTTTAGTCACATTTGAGAGTTCAGTGAGTGAGGGTGTGTGTCGCTCTGTTCTTTGTGCCATCGCTGGAAACTTCATTTACGATCCATATTTTGGCGTAGCTTTGTGACAAATTATTTGGTGATGTTATTTTATTCCTATTGACAAATGAGAGTTATTTTAAATTGTAAGTTAAAGTTTATATTAAAAATTAGGTTATTATGATAATAGGTCTGAATACAATGGGTAACTATTCATAATGGTAATATATTTTTTTTCTAACATTATTTTTCATTTAAAGCATTAAGAATACTTTTCTTAGTTAACTTTTAATAGTTTGACCCTAGAAAATGTTCAGTTAACAATTTATTTACTTGGGAAAGTTCCATGTTATTGTACTGTTCCACATTTTCGATCATACAAGGGAAAATGTATAACGGTTATTATTTACTTTTTATTTTAATTGGTTACCAATTAAAATAAAACTGAAACAATAATCATTATATATAGTTTTCCTTATACGATCGAAAATGTGGAACTGTCCGATAACTCAGAACTTACCCAAGTAAATAAATTGATACCATTAAACCAGTTTCTTTTATATTTACTCCATTAAATATATTTTCTATGCAATAATGCAAACAGTAACAGTACCTGTCATAATGACATCACTATGACATATGGTGGGGGCAATGCCCGCTACCGTCACGATCTGCCCCTGCCTCCATATTTAGGGGTGAATACTCAATTGCCGTCACTACTCATCTACCGATCACTGCAACCTCTTTTGTGACAGTTTCATATGATCGGTATGATGATGAGTTGTCGGTAATTGGGTAATTACCCTACATATATAAAGCTCAAAAATTAAACGATAGAAATTGAAATATTTAATTAATTTAATATTATATTTTAGTGTTCAATATGAATTATTGTTTGAGATTTTCATATTAAAAATAAATAATTTGCATAAATTAATTAATTAATAGTTTATCCCTTAATTTCCTATAATTGTTACATTTTATTATTCTCCGCATCGCACTTCAACAAGAAAAAAAAAGGATACTCCCACTGCATTATTTTACACCTTCCTATATCTTATAGGTAGTTATCCTATATCTTATAGATAGTTATCCTATATCTTATAGGTAGTTATCCTATATCTTATAGGTAGTTATCCTATATCTTATAGGTAGTTATCCTATATCTTATAGGTAGTTATCCTATATCTTATAGGTAGTTATCCTATATCTTATAGGTAGTTATCCTATATCTTATAGGTAGTTATCCTATATCTTATAGGTAGTTATCCTATATCTTATAGGTAGTTATCCTATATCTTATAGGTAGTTATCCTATATCTTATAGGTAGTTATCCTATATCTTATAGGTAGTTATCCTATATCTTATAGGTAGTTATCCTATATCTTATAGGTAGTTATCCTATATCTTATAGGTAGTTATCCTATATCTTATAGGTAGTTATCCTATATCTTATAGATAGTTATCCTATATCTTATAGGTAGTTATCCTATATCTTATAGGTAGTTATCCTATATCTTATAGGTAGTTATCCTATATCTTATAGGTAGTTATCCTATATCTTATAGGTAGTTATCCTATATCTTATAGGTAACTATCCTATATCTTATAGGTAACTATCCTATATCTTATGTAGATATCCTGCATATTATCCTATATATTATCCCAGTTGTATCTTTTCCATATCTTATCCTAATTAAATACTTGTAAATTAATTATCTATTTTTACATGAAAAGCATTGGGGCAATAATTAATATAACAAAAAAAGGTAGGGTAAGTTCCAAGTTATTGGACAGTTACACATTTTAATTCGTATAAAAAAATAATATTTAACAATTATACTTAAAATTTTAATTCGTATAAAATAACGAGTTGAAATATTAAATTAAATATTATTTTATATATTATCGAAGATGTGGAACTGTCCGATAACTAGAACTTACCCCTAATAGTCAATGGAATGTTAGCAATGAGTGCATTGCGTGGGTGCATTATAACTAAAGTGCATTTCTCAAAATACTGTAAAGTGCATATGGTTTTAAGGAGTGACTGTACAGTTTGAACATCACTGTATAGTGTGCAGTGTTGTACAGGGTGTTAACTGTATAGTTTGACATCACTGTATAGTGTGCAGTGTTGTACAGGGTGTCTAACTGTGTAGTTTGACATCACTGTATAGTGTGCAGTGTTGTACAGTGTTCTAACTGTATAGTTTGACATCACTGTATAGTGTGCAGTGTTATACAGGGTGTTTCACTGTACAGTTTGAACATCACTGTATAGTGTGCAGTGTTGTACAGGGTGTTTCACTGTATAGTTTGACATCACTGTATAGTGTGCAGTGCTGTACAGGGTGTTTAACTGTACAGTTTGAACATCACTGTATAGTGTGCAGTGTTGTACAGGGTGTTTAACTGTACAGTTTGAACATCACTGTATAGTGTGCAGTGTTGTACAGGGTGTTTAACTGTACAGTTTGAACATCACTGTATAGTGTGCAGTGTTGTACAGGGTGTTTCACTGTATAGTTTGACATCACTGTATAGTGTGCAGTGCTATACAGGGTGTTTAACTGTACAGTTTGAACATCACTGTATAGTGTGCAGTGTTGTACAGGGTGTTTAACTGTACAGTTTGAACATCACTGTATAGTGTGCAGTGTTGTACAGGGTGTTTAACTGTACAGTTTGAACATCACTGTATAGTGTGCAGTGTTGTACAGGGTGTTTCACTGTATAGTTTGACATCACTGTATAGTGTGCAGTGTTGTACAGGGTGTTTCACTGTATAGTTTGACATCACTGTATAGTGTGCAGTGTTGTACAGTGTTCTAACTGTATAGTTTGAACATCACTGTATAGTGTGCAGTGTTGTACAGGGTGTTTCACTGTATAGTTTGACATCACTGTATAGTGTGCAGTGTTGTACAGTGTTCTAACTGTATAGTTTGAACATCACTGTATAGTGTGCAGTGTTGTACAGGGTGTTTCACTGTATAGTTTGACATCACTGTATAGTGTGCAGTGTTGTACAGTGTTCTAACTGTATAGTTTGAACATCACTGTATAGTGTGCAGTGTTGTACAGGGTGTTTCACTGTATAGTTTGACATCACTGTATAGTGTGCAGTGCTGTACAGTGTGTTTCACTGTATAGTTTGACATCACTGTATAGTATGCAGTGCTGTACAGTGTGTTTCACTGTATAGTTTGACATCACTGTATAGTATGCAGTGTTATACAGGGTGTTAACTGTATAGTTTGAACATCACTGTATAGTGTGCAGTGTTGTACAGTGTTCTAACTGTATAGTTTGCCCTTAGCTTACAGTGCTAACTGTAGCTAATACAGTTTTGTCCGCAGCTTTTATTAAGTAAATTTAATATATTTCGTAATTTTTATCTAAAGAAGAAGAACAAAAATAAAATAAGTACTTTTGTTTAATATTGAAGTTTATTTTTTTATTTTTACACATAGAATAATAATCTAAATATTATTTAGTTACTTAGAAGACTAAATAATTAATTGGCAAGAGATTAATTATTAATTAGTTTATTCCTTTTAAATTATTATATTAAATGAAAATAGTACACTATATGCTCGGTTAACATTTTAATATACGATATAGCCAATACTATATCTAACTACCTATATTCTTCAGTGTACAGTCTATAGTTATCTACTATACAATATATACTATATATATTACTATTATATACAGTCAATAGTTATACTATATTTAGTATGTACTACTATAAATTATATACAGTATACCTATATGTTATATACAGTATACAGTCTATTCTTTTGCTTCCAAGTTACTATGTTGGAGAGTATTCCTGTACATAGTAGCGTTATTTTTGCCTCCAGTCCCTATGTCGCTATGTCAACTGATGCAGTTACACAAACAGAAAAGATGACACCATTAGTCTGCTAACTGACACCAACTCACTGTACCAATGCAACTCTCACTCTAACTCATTCCTACTCACTCTAACTCATTCCTACTCACTCTAACTCATTCCTATTCACTTTAACTCATTCCTACTCACTCTAACTCATTCCTACTCACTCTAACTAACTCTACCAATGCAACTCTCACTCTAACTCACTGTATCAAAGCAATTCACTCTCTAACTCACTCTTACTCACTCTTACTCACTCTAACTCATTCCTACTCACTCTTACTTATTCCTACTCACTCTAACTCATTCCTACTCACTCTACCAATGCAACTCTCACTCTAACTCACTGTATCAAAGCAACTCACTCTCTAACTCACTCTTACTCACTCTAACTCATTCCTACTCACTCCTACTTATTCATACTCACTTTAACTCATTCTTACTCACTCTAACTCATTCCTACTCGCTCTAACTCATTCCTACTCGCTCTAACTCATTCCTACTCACTCTAACTCATTCCTACTCACTCTTACTCACTCTAGCTCATTCTTACTCACTATTACTCACTCTAGCTCATTCTTACTCACTCTAACTCACTCTTACTCACTCTAACTCATTCTTACTCACTCTTACTCACTCTAACTCACTCTAACTCACTCTAACTCACTCTTACTCACTCTAACTCACTCTAACTCACTCTTACTCACTCTAGCTCATTCTTACTCACTCTAACTCACTCTTACTCACTCTAACTCACTCCGTTTCTAAGGGGCGTTGTCGTCTTATTCTCAGTTTTTAGTTTCAAGTTTATTGTATTGTACAATAGACAGTATGAGTCACAATAGTTAGTTTTGTTTATTATACAATAGACAATACGAGTCACAATAGTTAGTTTTGTTTATTGTACAATAGACAGTACGAGTCACAATAGTTAGTTTTGTTTATTATACAATAGACAATACGAGTCACAATAGTTAGTTTTGTTTATTATACAATAGACAATACGAGTCACAATAGTTAGTTTTGTTTATTGTACAATAGACAGTACGAGTCACAATAGTTAGTTTTGTTTATTATACAATAGACAATATGAGTCACAATAGTTAGTTTTGTTTATTATACAATAGACAATATGAGTCACAATAGTTAGTTCTGTTTTATTGTACAATAGACAGTACGAGTCACAATAGTTAGTTTTGTTTATTATACAATAGACTATATGAGTCACAATAGTTAGTTCTGTTTTATTGTACAATAGACAGTACGAGTCACAATAGTTAGTTTTGTTTATTATACAATAGACTATATGAGTCACAATAGTTAGTTTTGTTTATTATACAATAGACAATACGAGTCACAATAGTTAGTTTTGTTTTATTGTACAATAGACTATATGAGTCACAATAGTTAGTTCTGTTTTATTGTACAATAGACAGTACGAGTCACAATAGTTAGTTCTGTTTTATTGTACAATAGACAGTACGAGTCACAATAGTTAGTTTTGTTTATTATACAATAGACAATACGAGTCACAATAGTTAGTTTTGTTTATTATACAATAGACAATATGAGTCACAATAGTTAGTTCTCTTTTATTATACAATAGACAGTACGAGTCACAATAGTTAGTTCTGTTTTATTGTACAATAGACAGTATGAGTCACAATAGTTAGTTTTGTTTATTATACAATAGACAATACGAGTCACAATAGTTAGTTTTGTTTATTGTACAATAGACAGTACGAGTCACAATAGTTAGTTTTGTTTATTATACAATAGACAGTACGAGTCACAATAGTTAGTTTTGTTTATTATACAATAGACAATATGAGTCACAATAGTTAGTTCTGTTTTATTATACAATAGACAGTACGAGTCACAATAGTTAGTTTTGTTTATTATACAATAGACAATACGAGTCACAATAGTTAGTTTTGTTTATTGTACAATAGACAGTACGAGTCACAATAGTTAGTTTTGTTTATTATACAATAGACAATATGAGTCACAATAGTTAGTTTTGTTTATTATACAATAGACAATATGAGTCACAATAGTTAGTTCTGTTTTATTGTACAATAGACAGTACGAGTCACAATAGTTAGTTTTGTTTATTATACAATAGACTATATGAGTCACAATAGTTAGTTTTGTTTATTATACAATAGACAATACGAGTCACAATAGTTAGTTTTGTTTTATTGTACAATAGACTATATGAGTCACAATAGTTAGTTTTGTTTATTATACAATAGACAATACGAGTCACAATAGTTAGTTCTGTTTTATTGTACAATAGACAGTACGAGTCACAATAGTTAGTTCTGTTTTATTGTACAATAGACAGTACGAGTCACAATAGTTAGTTCTGTTTTATTGTACAATAGACAGTACGAGTCACAATAGTTAGTTTTGTTTATTATACAATAGACAATACGAGTCACAATAGTTAGTTTTGTTTATTATACAATAGACAATATGAGTCACAATAGTTAGTTCTGTTTTATTATACAATAGACAGTACGAGTCACAATAGTTAGTTCTGTTTTATTGTACAATAGACAGTATGAGTCACAATAGTTAGTTTTGTTTATTATACAATAGACAATACGAGTCACAATAGTTAGTTTTGTTTATTGTACAATAGACAGTACGAGTCACAATAGTTAGTTTTGTTTATTATACAATAGACAGTACGAGTCACAATAGTTAGTTTTGTTTATTATACAATAGACAATATGAGTCACAATAGTTAGTTCTGTTTTATTATACAATAGACAGTACGAGTCACAATAGTTAGTTCTGTTTTATTGTACAATAGACAGTATGAGTCACAATAGTTAGTTTTGTTTATTATACAATAGACTATATGAGTCACAATAGTTAGTTTTGTTTATTATACAATAGACAATACGAGTCACATTAGTTAGTTTTGTTTATTATACAATAGACAGTATGAGTCACAATAGTTAGTTCTATTTTATTATACAATAGACAATACGAGTCACAATAGTTAGTTTTGTTTATTGTACAATAGACAGTACGAGTCACAATAGTTAGTTTTGTTTATTATACAATAGACAATATGAGTCACAATAGTTAGTTTTGTTTATTATACAATAGACAATATGAGTCACAATAGTTAGTTCTGTTTTATTGTACAATAGACAGTACGAGTCACAATAGTTAGTTTTGTTTATTATACAATAGACTATATGAGTCACAATAGTTAGTTTTGTTTATTATACAATAGACAATACGAGTCACAATAGTTAGTTTTGTTTTATTGTACAATAGACTATATGAGTCACAATAGTTAGTTTTGTTTATTATACAATAGACAATACGAGTCACAATAGTTAGTTCTGTTTTATTGTACAATAGACAGTACGAGTCACAATAGTTAGTTCTGTTTTATTGTACAATAGACAGTACGAGTCACAATAGTTAGTTCTGTTTTATTGTACAATAGACAGTACGAGTCACAATAGTTAGTTTTGTTTATTATACAATAGACAATACGAGTCACAATAGTTAGTTTTGTTTATTATACAATAGACAATATGAGTCACAATAGTTAGTTCTGTTTTATTATACAATAGACAGTACGAGTCACAATAGTTAGTTCTGTTTTATTGTACAATAGACAGTATGAGTCACAATAGTTAGTTTTGTTTATTATACAATAGACAATACGAGTCACAATAGTTAGTTTTGTTTATTGTACAATAGACAGTACGAGTCACAATAGTTAGTTTTGTTTATTATACAATAGACAATACGAGTCACAATAGTTAGTTTTGTTTATTATACAATAGACAATATGAGTCACAATAGTTAGTTCTGTTTTATTATACAATAGACAGTACGAGTCACAATAGTTAGTTCTGTTTTATTGTACAATAGACAGTATGAGTCACAATAGTTAGTTTTGTTTATTATACAATAGACAATACGAGTCACAATAGTTAGTTTTGTTTATTGTACAATAGACAGTACGAGTCACAATAGTTAGTTTTGTTTATTATACAATAGACAATATGAGTCACAATAGTTAGTTTTGTTTATTATACAATAGACAATATGAGTCACAATAGTTAGTTCTGTTTTATTGTACAATAGACAGTACGAGTCACAATAGTTAGTTTTGTTTATTATACAATAGACTATATGAGTCACAATAGTTAGTTTTGTTTATTATACAATAGACAATACGAGTCACAATAGTTAGTTTTGTTTTATTGTACAATAGACTATATGAGTCACAATAGTTAGTTTTGTTTATTATACAATAGACAATACGAGTCACAATAGTTAGTTCTGTTTTATTGTACAATAGACAGTACGAGTCACAATAGTTAGTTCTGTTTTATTGTACAATAGACAGTACGAGTCACAATAGTTAGTTCTGTTTTATTGTACAATAGACAGTACGAGTCACAATAGTTAGTTTTGTTTATTATACAATAGACAATACGAGTCACAATAGTTAGTTTTGTTTATTATACAATAGACAATATGAGTCACAATAGTTAGTTCTGTTTTATTATACAATAGACAGTACGAGTCACAATAGTTAGTTCTGTTTTATTGTACAATAGACAGTATGAGTCACAATAGTTAGTTTTGTTTATTATACAATAGACAATACGAGTCACAATAGTTAGTTTTGTTTATTGTACAATAGACAGTACGAGTCACAATAGTTAGTTTTGTTTATTATACAATAGACAGTACGAGTCACAATAGTTAGTTTTGTTTATTATACAATAGACAATATGAGTCACAATAGTTAGTTCTGTTTTATTATACAATAGACAGTACGAGTCACAATAGTTAGTTTTGTTTATTATACAATAGACAATACGAGTCACAATAGTTAGTTTTGTTTATTGTACAATAGACAGTACGAGTCACAATAGTTAGTTTTGTTTATTATACAATAGACAATATGAGTCACAATAGTTAGTTTTGTTTATTATACAATAGACAATATGAGTCACAATAGTTAGTTCTGTTTTATTGTACAATAGACAGTACGAGTCACAATAGTTAGTTTTGTTTATTATACAATAGACTATATGAGTCACAATAGTTAGTTTTGTTTATTATACAATAGACAATACGAGTCACAATAGTTAGTTTTGTTTTATTGTACAATAGACTATATGAGTCACAATAGTTAGTTTTGTTTATTATACAATAGACAATACGAGTCACAATAGTTAGTTCTGTTTTATTGTACAATAGACAGTACGAGTCACAATAGTTAGTTCTGTTTTATTGTACAATAGACAGTACGAGTCACAATAGTTAGTTCTGTTTTATTGTACAATAGACAGTACGAGTCACAATAGTTAGTTTTGTTTATCATACAATAGACAATACGAGTCACAATAGTTAGTTTTGTTTATTATACAATAGACAATATGAGTCACAATAGTTAGTTCTGTTTTATTATACAATAGACAGTACGAGTCACAATAGTTAGTTCTGTTTTATTGTACAATAGACAGTATGAGTCACAATAGTTAGTTTTGTTTATTATACAATAGACAATACGAGTCACAATAGTTAGTTTTGTTTATTGTACAATAGACAGTACGAGTCACAATAGTTAGTTTTGTTTATTATACAATAGACAGTACGAGTCACAATAGTTAGTTTTGTTTATTATACAATAGACAATATGAGTCACAATAGTTAGTTCTGTTTTATTATACAATAGACAGTACGAGTCACAATAGTTAGTTTTGTTTATTATACAATAGACAATATGAGTCACAATAGTTAGTTTTGTTTATTATACAATAGACAATATGAGTCACAATAGTTAGTTTTGTTTATTGTACAATAGACAGTACGAGTCACAATAGTTAGTTTTGTTTATTATACAATAGACAGTACGAGTCACAATAGTTAGTTCTGTTTATTATACAATAGACAATATGAGTCACAATAGTTAGTTCTGTTTTATTATACAATAGACAGTACGAGTCACAATAGTTAGTTTTGTTTATTATACAATAGACAATATGAGTCACAATAGTTAGTTCTGTTTTATTATACAATAGACAGTACGAGTCACAATAGTTAGTTTTGTTTATTATACAATAGACAATACGAGTCACAATAGTTAGTTTTGTTTATTATACAATAGACAATATGAGTCACAATAGTTAGTTTTGTTTATTATACAATAGACAATACGAGTCACAATAGTTAGTTTTGTTTATTATACAATAGACAATATGAGTCACAATAGTTAGTTTTGTTTATTATACAATAGACAATATGAGTCACAATAGTTAGTTTTGTTTATTATACAATAGACAATACGAGTCACAATAGTTAGTTTTGTTTTATTGTACAATAGACAGTACGAGTCACAATAGTTAGTTTTGTTTATTATACAATAGACTATATGAGTCACAATAGTTAGTTTTGTTTATTATACAATAGACAATACGAGTCACAATAGTTAGTTTTGTTTTATTGTACAATAGACTATATGAGTCACAATAGTTAGTTTTGTTTATTATACAATAGACAATACGAGTCACAATAGTTAGTTCTGTTTTATTGTACAATAGACAGTACGAGTCACAATAGTTAGTTCTGTTTTATTGTACAATAGACAGTACGAGTCACAATAGTTAGTTCTGTTTTATTGTACAATAGACAGTACGAGTCACAATAGTTAGTTTTGTTTATTATACAATAGACAATACGAGTCACAATAGTTAGTTTTGTTTATTATACAATAGACTATATGAGTCACAATAGTTAGTTTTGTTTATTATACAATAGACAATACGAGTCACAATAGTTAGTTTTGTTTTATTATACAATAGACAGTACGAGTCACAATAGTTAGTTTTGTTTATTATACAATAGACAATATGAGTCACAATAGTTAGTTTTGTTTATTATACAATAGACAATATGAGTCACAATAGTTAGTTTTGTTTATTGTACAATAGACAGTACGAGTCACAATAGTTAGTTTTGTTTATTATACAATAGACAGTACGAGTCACAATAGTTAGTTCTGTTTATTATACAATAGACAATATGAGTCACAATTGTTAGTTCTGTTTTATTATACAATAGACAGTACGAGTCACAATAGTTAGTTTTGTTTATTATACAATAGACAATATGAGTCACAATAGTTAGTTCTGTTTTATTATACAATAGACAGTACGAGTCACAATAGTTAGTTTTGTTTATTATACAATAGACAATACGAGTCACAATAGTTAGTTTTGTTTATTATACAATAGACAATATGAGTCACAATAGTTAGTTTTGTTTATTATACAATAGACAATACGAGTCACAATAGTTAGTTTTGTTTATTATACAATAGACAATATGAGTCACAATAGTTAGTTTTGTTTATTATACAATAGACAATATGAGTCACAATAGTTAGTTTTGTTTATTATACAATAGACAATATGAGTCACAATAGTTAGTTTTGTTTATTATACAATAGACAATATGAGTCACAATAGTTAGTTTTGTTCATTATACAATAGACAATACGAGTCACAATAGTTAGTTTTGTTTTATTGTACAATAGACAGTACGAGTCACAATAGTTAGTTTTGTTTATTATACAATAGACTATATGAGTCACAATAGTTAGTTTTGTTTATTATACAATAGACAATACGAGTCACATTAGTTAGTTTTGTTTATTATACAATAGACAGTATGAGTCACAATAGTTAGTTCTATTTTATTATACAATAGACAATATGAGTCACAATAGTTAGTTCTGTTTTATTATACAATAGACAGTACGAGTCACAATAGTTAGTTCTGTTTATTATACAATAGACAATACGAGTCACAATAGTTAGTTTTGTTTATTATACAATAGACAATATGAGTCACAATAGTTAGTTCTATTTTATTATACAATAGACAGTATGAGTCACAATAGTTAGTTCTATTTTATTATACAATAGACAATATGAGTCATAATAGTTAGTTTTGTTTATTATACAATAGACAATACGAGTCACAATAGTTAGTTTTGTTTATTATACAATAGACAATACGAGTCACAATAGTTAGTTCTATTATATTATACAATAGACAGTATGAGTCACAATAGTTAGTTCTGTTTTATTGTACAATAGACAGTACGAGTCACAATAGTTAGTTTTGTTTATTATACAATAGACTATATGAGTCACAATAGTTAGTTTTGTTTATTATACAATAGACAATACGAGTCACATTAGTTAGTTTTGTTTATTATACAATAGACAGTATGAGTCACAATAGTTAGTTCTATTTTATTATACAATAGACAATATGAGTCACAATAGTTAGTTTTGTTTATTATACAATAGACAATACGAGTCACAATAGTTAGTTTTGTTTATTATACAATAGACAGTACGAGTCACAATAGTTAGTTCTATTTTATTATACAATAGACAATATGAGTCACAATAGTTAGTTTTGTTTATTATACAATAGACAATACGAGTCACAATAGTTAGTTTTGTTTATTATACAATAGACAATACGAGTCACAATAGTTAGTTCTATTTTATTATACAATAGACAGTATGAGTCACAATAGTTAGTTTTGTTTATTATACAATAGACAATATGAGTCACAATAGTTAGTTTTGTTTATTATACAATAGACAGTACGAGTCACAATAGTTAGTTCTATTTTATTATACAATAGACAGTATGAGTCACAATAGTTAGTTCTATTTTATTATACAATAGACAATATGAGTCACAATAGTTAGTTTTGTTTATTATACAATAGACAATACGAGTCACAATAGTTAGTTTTGTTTATTATACAATAGACAATACGAGTCACAATAGTTAGTTCTATTTTATTATACAATAGACAGTACGAGTCACAATAGTTAGTTTTGTTTATTATACAATAGACAGTATGAGTCACAATAGTTAGTTCTGTTTTATTGTACAATAGACAGTACGAGTCACAATAGTTAGTTTTGTTTATTATACAATAGACAATACGAGTCACAATAGTTAGTTCTATTTTATTATACAATAGACAGTATGAGTCACAATAGTTAGTTCTGTTTTATTGTACAATAGACAGTACGAGTCACAATAGTTAGTTCTGTTTTATTGTACAATAGACAGTACGAGTCACAATAGTTAGTTCTGTTTTATTGTACAATAGACAGTACGAGTCACAATAGTTAGTTCTGTTTTATTGTACAATAGACAGTACGAGTCACAATAGTTAGTTTTGTTTTATTGTACAATAGACAGTACGAGTCACAATAGTTAGTTTTGTTTTATTATACAATAGACAGTACGAGTCACAATAGTTAGTTCTGTTTATTATACAATAGACAATACGAGTCACAATAGTTAGTTCTATTTTATTATACAATAGACAGTACGAGTCACAATAGTTAGTTTTGTTTATTATACAATAGACAATATGAGTCACAATAGTTAGTTTTGTTTATTATACAATAGACAGTACGAGTCACAATAGTTAGTTCTATTTTATTATACAATAGACAGTATGAGTCACAATAGTTAGTTCTATTTTATTATACAATAGACAATATGAGTCACAATAGTTAGTTTTGTTTATTATACAATAGACAATACGAGTCACAATAGTTAGTTTTGTTTATTATACAATAGACAATACGAGTCACAATAGTTAGTTCTATTTTATTATACAATAGACAGTACGAGTCACAATAGTTAGTTTTGTTTATTATACAATAGACAGTATGAGTCACAATAGTTAGTTCTGTTTTATTGTACAATAGACAGTACGAGTCACAATAGTTAGTTTTGTTTATTATACAATAGACAATACGAGTCACAATAGTTAGTTCTATTTTATTATACAATAGACAGTACGAGTCACAATAGTTAGTTTTGTTTTATTGTACAATAGACAGTACGAGTCACAATAGTTAGTTTTGTTTTATTATACAATAGACAGTACGAGTCACAATAGTTAGTTCTGTTTATTATACAATAGACAATACGAGTCACAATAGTTAGTTCTATTTTATTATACAATAGACAGTACGAGTCACAATAGTTAGTTCTGATTTATCGTACAATAGACAATACGATTCATTTCAATCAGATGATTATCATTATAACTATAAGACTAATTATCTAAATTAGAACTCCAATAAGACAATTAGTTTAACGAGGCTAAAGTATCACTCACAAGATGTGAATTAAGTAATGGATCTTTTTTTTATCGATTATTATTATATTATTTAAAAACGCATGAATATATATTTTAATGATGATATTTTGATGAGTTTTTTAGAAGTAACACTTTGAAATTCGTTATTTAATTAACATCTTGTAATTGACACTCTGCCCTATGTATTAAATTTTCCCTCCTCTTTTAACCATATGCCAGTACCTCAGTACCCTAATTGGTAATGACCTTGACACCTATTTAACCCTGTCACTCGGGTCAACTCGAGGTCACCAATGTTATGCTTCATTGTTGGTGCTGAAGAATGAAGGGAAGTTACGAGTTATCGGACGGTTTCACGTTTTCGATCATTCTATAAATGATATAGAATAATTTGTATATAACTTTCATTTTAATTTGTATCTGTGATACATTCAGGTATCATGGATACGAATAATTTTTTTTTCTTATATGATCGAAATTGTGGAACCATCTGATAACTTGGGAGTTACCCTATATACTGCATGGTATAAATTTGTACCAAATTTTTTTCGTTGGGTTTAACAATATCTATTTATTATTATTATAAATCATTTTCTCGTAGTTATAAAACTGACTTTTTTTGATAATTTGTCCTTCACGGTCTGGTGACCCCTGGCAATGATTAGAGAAAATAGGTAGGTACTAAATTGTGAAGATAACCTGACACTTCCTAGTGTGCCATACGGGGCACAGTTAGAAAATTAGAGAAAAGACATCTTTAAAAAGTTATTTTTATTTTTCTGATATTTTGACATTAGGATTTTTCATAAAAATTATCCGCATTTTTATTCTCATTATAGGGTAAGTTCCGAATTATCGGTCAGTTCTACATTTTCGGTCATATAAGAAAAAACAATATAATAATAATTATTATCACGCACTGCTATCTAATAATTTTTATATCGTTTTTTCTTATGACCGAAGATGTAGTACTGACCGATAATTCGGTACTCACACTAGTGTTTTTGGATTTGTGATTTGCTGTTATCCAGATTTCTCTAGTGAATTTATTACCCGTCAAAAATGATGGATATATGACTGGATGATAAAAAATAAAATTTGGATTTTTTTTAGCTATTTGAATTTCTATGTTTTAGTGATTTTTTCCCTCAATTGATTGATGAATTTTTCGGTTTTCCAATGTTTCAGCTTTTCCCTATTTTTTTCTGAATTTTAATTTTTCTGTATTTTTCATTTTTCGTGATTTTTCAGTTTTCCTGATTTTTCATTTTTCCGTATTTTCCAGTTTTCCTGATTTTTCAGCTTTTCCGCATTTTTTCCCCTGCTTTTTCATTTTTCCGCATTTTCTGTTTTCTGTATTTATCGGTTTTCCGTAGTTTTCGATTTTTATTTCCTTTATCTGGATTTCAGTAATCCTAATAATAATTATTATAATCATGGAATCTTATCGTATCTCAAATGTTAAAGCGAGACATTTTTCTTCCAACCAATCAACAAAGAGAAAAATAGGGCGATGGAAATAATATAGGGTGATAATTTTACTTATAAGTTAAATTTACTAAAACCAATTTAACTTATAGTACAATGTACTAAAAATGAAGCAAGTTTTTACACAATATCGAATTTACATTTACATTTTTATAGTATCTAATTCTATTAAAATTAAATAATCTTGATAAATAATTATAAAAATCAGCAGTTAAGTAACTCTGTTCCAATTATCTATATAATGTAATTAACATCTATAGGCCTATAAATAACAATTAATGGTGACGGACAGTTATAGGACGTGATTGGAAATGAAAAAAAGATTTGTTAACCCTTTCCTGCCTGGTGTATCTTATGTGGTACATAATAATAAAACATTTAGCCTGATTGAAAATATAATTTCTCATTAATTTTATGTGTTATGATTGAAAGAAAAAACTGTTCCTCATATTCGCATTTGATTTTTTGATGTTATAAAGGAAATTGAAAAAAGTCAGAATCCATAATTTCTACATTTTGTTTATTAATAATTATTATAAATTTTCGTATATGATAACTCTATAGATATAAATTATTAAAAACTTATTATGGCACTGATTATATATTTTTAATAATAGTTATTTAATTTATATTATGCAATGATAAATCACTTCGTAACTTACAGTTTGTTTAGTAGTATTTATTTAACAAACCTACTAGCTTAAGTACATACTTAATTATGTAGAACTAACTGCATCACTTCATTGGTTGATATCATTTCGATGTCACTAACTGTACTTGTTATTTAAGAATATTTAATATATTTATATATTTTGAAAATGATTACACTTTTTATTTTATTTTCCGTTTAACTTTCTTCTTCGAGGAACTAACATCTATTTATTCTCATTTAATTGGTATCCATGATACCTACAGGTATCATGGATACCCGCAGGTAGAATTATATATCTATTAACGAAAATGTACACAGGTTTGATTACTGAGAATTAGGGTAAGTTACGAATTATCGGTCAGTACTACATCTTCGGTCATATAAGAAAAAAACAATATAAAAATTGTTATTATTACACAGTGCTATCTAATACTTCTGCAAACCCGGGTTTGCAGAAGTATTAGATAGCACTGTGTAATAATAACAATTTTTATATCATCTTTCCTTATATGTCCGAAGATGTAGTACTGACCGATAATTCGTAACTCACTCTAACCTAATTTTAAACAACATGTTTAGATAGCACTCCTCCTCCATATAGTCTTTTTTTCTCTCGTGTTTCCTGCTTTGGGGTCTTCTTCACTCTTTTCTAGTTTCTAAACCAGAGTCTGCCTCTACGACCAGGCAGCGCAAAAAATATCGGGATCATCTTCGCATATGCCGTAAAAAGTGACTGTGTAAACCCGAGCAGCGGTGCACGTTACCCGGGGCTGTGGGTTGATTTCACTGTCATTCTCGGTGTACTTCGAGTGCATTGTTTGGACGGAGAACAGTAGTGTGCATCACTGTACATGCACCATAGTACATGCTAAATAATAAGATGCTTGAGATACACAAACTGGTGCACTGAAATGAACTGAATGTGAGCATTATTCGCCCGATTGGGCACTGAACACCGTGTCCTATTTAATGGACACTGTGTCCTATTTAATGGACACACAGTCTTATTTAATGGACATTGTGTCCTACTCAATGGACACTGTGTCCTATTTAATGGACACTGTGTCCTATTTAATGGACACCGTGTCCTATTTAATGGACACCGTGTCCTATTTTCAATGGACACCGTGTCCTATTCAATGGACACTGTGTCCTATTTAATGGACACTGTGTCCTATTTAATGGACACTGTGTCCTATTTAATGGACACTGTGTCCTATTTAATGGACACTGTGTCCTATTTAATGGACACTGTGTCCTATTTAATGGACACTGTGTCCTATTTAATGGACACGTGTCCTACTTAATGTACACCGTGTCCCATTACTTTCTACATCAATGATATTTCATTTTCAGTCGAAATAATGAGGAAAAGTGAAGATATACACAAATCGTTTGTCATCTTCTTTAATTGCATTAAAACAAAACAAATAAAATAGAAAGGTTAAATACTCATATTTGCGTAATAAACTATAGAATCTATACTGTAATAAGAGCCGCGTCCGTCTGTCCGTGTGTCACACTTTCATTAAGAAACACATATTAAAAGGAAAAACAAATCATTTGTGGCAGTATCATGACTACGGGCTACAATTATATTGACACTAATAATTATTATCATTTGAAAATCAAATTTATATTTTGGCTTTTGAGAATTTTTTTTTTTGTTAAATCAGAATATGTTTATCCATAATATATACTTGCATTCGAATATAATTTAGATTCAATAACAGGTACTGTACTAGTAAACTATATAGTAAACTATATAGTAAACTATATAGTAAACTATATAGTAAACTATATAGTAAACTATATAGTAAACTATATAGTAAACTATATAGTAAACTATATAGTAAACTATATAGTAAACTATATAATAAACTATATAATAAACTATATAATAAACTATATAATAAACTATATAGTTTACTATATAGTTTACTATATAGTTTACTATATAGTTTATTATATAGTTTACTATATAGTTTACTATATAGTAAACTATATAATAAACTATGGATTAAACTATGGATTAATCATTAAACTATGGATTAAACTATGGATTAAACTATGTCATTTAATATACTCATTAGCAATTGAAATATTCTTTGCATTAACATTTAATTTTGATAGTTTTAAGTCCTGAATGGCCAAGTAATTGTTATCTGCAAGAAGATACAAATAATATTCCACTAGGTATGAACTTATACTGTGAAGAGTTTATCACCACTACTCACCATCACCACTACTCACCATCACCACTACTCACCATCATCACTACTCACCATCACCACTACTCACCATCACCACTACTCACCATCACCACTACTCACCATCACCACTACTCACCATCACCACTACTCACCATCACCACTACTCACCATCACCACTACTCACCATCACCACTACTCACCATCACCACTACTCACCATCACCACTACTCACCATCACCCCTACTCACCATCACCACTACTCACCATCACCACTACTCACCATCACCACTACTCACCATCACCTCTACTCACCATCACCTCTACTCACCATCATTTCTAACTCATAATCAAAAAAGTAGTACAGTATTTGTTTTAATTAATTATTTTATTTTAATTTATTCAATTAATGGGGCTTTCTTTCACATTTTTTATATGTATTAAAGCGTAAAAAGTTATTTCTATACAATATTTATATGATTGAGTCACCCCTCCAACTCTAGAAATTTTCTTTGATCATTGTTCTCATAGAAAACTTTTTGTTTCGAGAGTAACTATGCTAGACTCAATTTCATTGTTAATAATATTATCCAATGATGCTATTTTTTCTTTCGGAATTTTAATTCTTATTTTATAAAGTAGCTAAATTATAATGATTAATAGGTATTCATCTTAAATATTAAAAGTCAGACTGTTAGGGTAAGTCTCAAGTTTTCGGACGATTCCACATATTCGTTCATAAAAAAACAATAATCATTATTTAACTTACATGATCGAAAGCGTGGAAACCTTCGATAACTCGTAACTTACCCTCTGTTATTTTCAACTGGTACTCTTCACCATCACCCATTTTAGTTTTTATTGTTTTAATTTTTTATTATTGGTCATATTTTGATTTTTTTTATGATAATAACCTCTTGAAATTTGTATCTAGTATTTAATTCACATATGGTAAATGATCTGAAAATTATTGATTAATTAGTATTTTCTCTGATTATAATTTTCATTCTCTGTCAAAAGTGAACAGTTCAGATTTTTTAGAGATTATTTTACTAGTTATTCAATGTAAAATTGATTTTAGAAATTGTATTTAATACAATTTTGATTATTTAATCTTCTTATTTAATATATTTCAATACATATTAAAATGAATGGAAAACTTTATTGATATAAAAAATGGAAAATACGATAGTTATAGACAACAATATGAAGCATAGGATGTACATCACAATCTAACTAAAATATCTACATATAATATAGTTTACAAAAATACGAAAACCTGTAAACAAAATGCCTTACAAATTAATAATTTCAACAACCCTAAATAACTTAATATTCCAAATTTTATGCATTTTCCTTCCATACATTATTCTCTAAATGTTGTAAAGGAGTTTTTGATGAGTCATTGTGTTCTGTTTAATGCATTGTTTTAAAAAAATACATTGTAGAGAATGATTATTGTCAAATTCATAACATTTCAACAAATATTTATCCATTAAAGATTTTTTCTATCAATTAACTAAATTATTATCAGTATTTTTTCATAATTATTTAAATAAATTTAATCATCTTTTTTTTCAGATTTTCTCAAATGGAAGAATGACTCCAAATAAAAATCTCAACTAAGGAAGTGTAACAAATAGTGAAAAGATTTAAATCTAAGTTAAAATGAAGCTGAAGAAGACAATCAGGGACCATTTCCAGAGGACCACTCTACCGTGGAAGCTGTGCAATAACCACCATGTGGATAAGTACCCCTTTGGGCGCAATACACAGGGCAGATCGAGTGACTTCTATAAACCATCTTCGTGTATAGGGGGGAACTCTAGGTACCTGCCCCCCAATGAGGGGGCCGTGAACCACACCCACCGTAAAGGTAAATGCGTGGTGGACCCTACCGTCTACAATGAGTTGGTCAGTCGGACAGACCCTACCCTATACCGGTCCGTGTCCGATTGTGGCAAAGTGTCCATCTACAGGACTGTACCGGACTATGAAGATGTTGAGGAAAACATTACCGCCATAGATAACGATGGTCCGTATGATTTTTACCTACCGAACATGGACCACAGACGCAGAGGTTCAAGGACAAGGAGTGCAGTGGTCCCCGCCTGTGACGTCAGAAAGGAAGTGCTGAAGATGAGTCACGTTTGCGACTCTCACGATAGGCATGACCGTGAAAAGAGTCACCGGAGAGACTCGGTGAAAGGGAGGAGAGAAGAGAGGATGATGTACAGGAGGAGGGGGGAGAGTGAGTGCAGGGAGCGTGAGTGCAGAGAGAGTGAATACTGGAAAAACGAGATTACGGAGGGTGAATTCACAGAAAACGAGAGTGAGTACAGAGAAAGAGAGTACAGTGAGAGTGAGTACAAGAAATATAAGGAGGATGAGTATAGTGAGAGTGAGTACAAGAAATGTAAGGAGGATGAGTGCAGGGAGAATGAGTGTGAGAGTGTGTACAGTGAGGGTGACATCAAAGATAGTAATTGTTCTTCACCGATAGATAACACCAATCACACACTGGATCCTCCTTTCGCGTCTTTAACATTTTCTACCGAGGGGTGTAACTTTGAAGAAGGTGATGGGAAATTAGAAGGAGGTAGTGATACATGTGAAAATGATAATATTGATAGTGATAATGACACATACGTATCAGAAAGAAGTGATAGACTATCCATCAGAAGTAGTGATAGGTTTGATGATAATGATAGACGTGATAGGCTAACCTTTGAAACCGATTATAATTTTGTGATGAGGAGGTCAAAATGTCACGAAGATTACCTCGATAAACAGTCGAATAGTTCAAGCGAAGGAAGTCTGTACAGTCCATCCCTGTCCAAGGTACACAAGCCAGTCATTTGTAAGTCAGGACTGAGGTCTTTTAACAGAAGTCTCTTATCCAGAATAAGTTATTCGCGGCGACTGTCTAAGAACTTGGCCAACTTGGCTCTTTTGGCCGCTACACCAACCACTTGTACCATCATTGACCCTTCCGCTTTGAGTGACTGGAGCAACAGCGAGGCCTCTACCTCACTGGAAAACCTCAGTTACTTGGACCTCCATCTTGAGGACAATGAGGCTAACGATGCAGACTGTAGTGATACCGAGGACGATGAGGTCATATTATCCACTGAAGAATTAGATTGTCAAGTGGATGAGGTGGATTTGGTGGCTCATTGGGGTGTTCACGAATCCAGTTCTGGAAGAGGAACTGACGAGTCCCTTTGTTTGGATGATAGCCTGGAGATGGATATGAGGGAACCTTCTCCTTCTGAAGACGTGCCTTCATCTTCTCAAATGAAGGAGAAAGAAGACCCAGACCTTCACTACCAGTATGAGAGTGCAGCTTTTCTTAACCACAAGGTACTGGAACAAGGCGGTGTCTATTTCCATTACATCAGTGATGTTTCCAGTACATCCAGTACGTGCCAGGATGACTACCGTCAGTATAAGGATGCGTACTCTACTGAATATGACAGTAGTCCTGTGAGTGAACATGAGACCAGTGAAGACGAAAGTGAAAATGACAGATCTGAAAAATATCGTACGGAAATGTTTGATGAAATGTCACTGCAAAAATATTACCGTGTTATGAATACTGGAAAAATGGAAGAAACTGAAAACATGCATGAAAATGAAGATAGCGAATATGGAGAAGGAAAGCTATTCGAGAGCGTGAACAAAAGTGTATTTTGTGAACACAAGATTGGTTCCGATGAAAAGCAGGTAAACATGAAGTGTGACGGTGACATAGAAACTTTTCTAGATATTCTATTGCTGTTGAGTGATGAGGAAACGGAGGAAAGAGCAGACGATGTGGTGACACAACATCACACTTTCATGTCATCCGTAGATAACACGATAGACCAATCCGTAGATACGGTAGATATGAAGGAAATATCCGTAGCTATGATAGACCAATCCGTAGATACGATCAACCAATCCGTAGATACGTTGAACTTTCCAGAACAATCCATAGGTAGGGTCAATTGTCCAGTTCAGTCCGTAGATACGGTAAAAATGATAGACAAATCCGTAGATACGGAAAATATGTTGGACCAATACGTAGATACGGCAGAAATGATGGAACAATCCGTAGATACGATAGACATGTTAGACAGATCCGTAGATACGATAGACATTTTAGACAGTTCCGTAGATACGATAAACATGATAGAACGCTCCGTAAATACGGTAGACATGTTAGACAGATCCGTAGATACGATAAACATGATAGAACAATCCGTAGATACAGTAAGCTGTTCATATCAGTCCGAAGATACGGTCAATTGTCCAGATGAGTCCGTAAGTACGGACAATTGTCCAGATCAGTCTTTAAATGAATCCGTAGATACGGTCAATTGTCCAGATGAGTCCGTAAGTAAGGATATCTGTGCAATAGAGTCCGTAAGTACGGTCAAATGTCCAGATGAGTCCGTAAGTACGGGTGCAACAGAGTTTACTGGCAGCACATGTTGCTCAGTCTGTAGTTATCGTCAGTGCGGTGAGGTTTGTGAGTGTCCTGTGCTTCTCCGCGAGAAGAGCCAATCCCTGGATGACAACCTACCCTCTCCCAGTGACAACAGTGGTAGGAATGTGCTTGCAATGCCTCTCAAGCCAACTAGTATACCAGTCTACCAAAAGCGTACAACTGTTAAGAGAGTGATAGATAAGAGTGAAGTGGATAAAGTGAATGAGAGGATAAAAAGTGAGAAGAGAGGAGAGAATAAGAGAGATGGAGGAGGTGAGAGCAAGATATCACTCTCTGCTATGCGACCTGCTAGTGTACCTAGGAATACGAGAAATAACCTCAAGATAACTCTAACCTGTCCTGATGGAGACGGGGGATCTAAAAAGAGTCTTCTCCACACAGAAATCAGGTCTCGGAGTCGGTCTCCTGTTGCTCCCAGAACCATCACCTCATCTATCAAAAGAGAATCCAATTCTACATCCAATGTAAGAGAATCCATTTCTACATCCAATGTAAGAGAATCCAATTCTACATCAAATGTAAGAGAATCCAATTCTAGATCAAATATAAGAGAATCCAATTCTACATCAAATGGAAGAGAATCCAATTCTAGATCAAATGGAAGAGAATCCAATTCTAGATCAAATGTAAGAGAATCCAATTCTACATCAAATGTGGCGAAAACTAACACCAGGATTAGTCCCAGAAGTGATGTCATTTCTAAAACAAAAGTAGGTGTCAGTAAAGCAGCAATTAATGGCAAAGTAGAGGTCAAAGCCTCTAATTTCAGCTCATCTGTTACGAGGGGTCGAATTGTACAGCGGGTTATGACTGGCGACTCAACAAAAGGTGAAAAAGTGTCTAACAGCTCTGTAACTACCAAGCCAATAGTGTCAGGTAGCAACTCTCCTTCTGCCAAATATAGCAACAAATTACCAGGCACTGTACGAAATAGAGACAATAACAGTAAGTTAGAGGACTCGCTCAAAAGATCAGGAAGTTTGACACCTCATAGGAACATTAAGAACACCAAATGTGGAACATCATTACTCTCACCCCCACATGGTAATAAGGAAGCTAGGAACATGTCCCCCAGGGGTTCACCCTCACGGACCCCTGCCTTTAAAAGTAAGCTAGTTAGTCCCTCAAACAAAAGTACAACCGTCAACAATAACACTACCTTTGCTAAGACTAGTACCAGTAAACTTATGCCTAAACCAGTCGTTAAAAGTGAAACTGAAATAAGGAAAAGTGGTACATTACAGAGCACCAAACTGCAAAAGAGAAAGTTAGTGACCGGTACACACGACTCGCCACCTGTGGTTTCAGCTAACACGTCAAAATACGTCAGAAGTGCAAATGTAAACAACGTCAAACATGCGAGCAGAGCTGCAGCTACGCTTGGTAAATCACCTGGTAAGAATTCAGGCTCACCTGGCCTCAAGGTTGCTGAGGTCATCAAAAAAACAGAAGCGGTCACTTACCTTCGAGAAAAGAACGTCACAAAAAACTATGTCAGTAAACAGCCTGCTGATAAATCAGTCAATTTATCCAAAGAACAAACAATATCAGTGTCAATAAAGTCGAACGTTACGGAAGATGACGAAGTGGCAATTCCTGTTACCTTCGAAAGTAGTGTTCATAACGGTGACCCTGCCCATCCCTCCGTAAAATCCGGTTTAGTCGATAGTCAAGATGACAAAGTATCGGAGCCTAGGCCTCAATTGGTAGACTCTACAGTCAGCGAAAGAAGTAAGAGGAGTAATAGTACCACCATAGTTCAGTTATCGCCCCATGACTGTGATCTGATAGAAGACAGTGGAGTCACTGTGAAGGTCAACTGCAATGAATTCGACTTCAAAATCAGTGATGTGCTTCCTAAAGATGATGGAGCATTACTCTCCAACCATCACTTCGAGTCCATCATTTCATCACTGCAGAAAGTCACCACATCGCTAGAACAAGAGTCTCCACAAATTAACAAGTTGGTGATGTACACAGAAGGACCGGGTCTCCATCCGGGGTCTTTGACACCCCCGCGACTGCCCAAAAAGAATAGCAACAGGGAGAGGATCAACACCCAGGAGTACCAACAGGTTAATAAGAGTTTCGACCGTTTGCCTGTTAAAACGGAGCGGTTATACAAACAGCAGAGTAAGGGATCCAAGGGCGGCTACAGGTACTACAGAAGGAGGAGCTCCTTCAATTTGGACGAGAGGAGTTCGGAGGATCTTTTAAGAAAGAGTTTGAGTAAGAGTAGGGAGTTACTGAGTCAGTTGGAGATGGAGCAACGGAGTCTGAGAGGTGACAGTGTTTGTTACAGTGACATTGATAACTACCACAGTGACACAGTGACCAATAGCTATGCCTACCCTTCATTCAACATCAACAATAACCTTAGCGCCGCCAAACCGTCTAAGAAGCACGCATCTGACGGTAGACACATCTTTGCTTTTCTCAACAAGCGTAACAAACTATTAAACAGTGTTAGTGGTGTAAAGATAGTGCACAGCAAGATGGAAGAGAGCGGGCACTTTGACCGCCATGATAGCAACGGGCAAAGCACGCTACAACAGCGGTCACTGTCTCTACCGAAGACTTTTCTATCTGACAGATATGGACTGAGTGGCCTGAGAGCGGCTATACCAAGGTAAGAAACACTATTATAATTAGGGTAAAATATGAATTAATGGTCGGTTTCACATCTTCGGGCGTATATAAGAGAAAACGATCATTATTATATAATTTTTATTTATTTGATATCAATGATACCTCCAGGTACATGGATAGAAATAAAAGTAAATAATTATTATTACATCGATTTTTCTTATATGACCGAAGATGTGAAACCGACCGATAATTCGGAAGTTACCCTACTTTTTTTATATTCTATGATTCTGGTTATTATTTCCCTTTTAAAGTATCTGACTGTTTGTATTTTAATATTGTATTAATTTTATTTTGTATTTTATAAACTCAATTCCAATAAACAATAAACCTAACAAGTGATCACGAAGGAAAAGTTATGGCCCCACCATAACTTTCCCTCTCAATCTTCTATGGCCCCACCATAACTTTCCCTCTCAATCTTCTATGGCCCCACCATAACTTTCCCTCTTTATCTTCTATGGCCCCACCATAACTTTCCCTCTCAATCTTCTATGGCCCCACCATAACTTTCCCTCTTTATCTTCTATGGCCCCACCATAACTTTCCCTCTCAATCTTCTATGGCCCCACCATAACTTTCCCTCTTTATCTTCTATGGCCCCACCATAACTTTCCCTCTCAATCTTCTATGGCCCCACCATAACTTTCCCTCTTTATCTTCTATGGCCCCACCATAACTTTCCCTCTCAATCTTCTATGGCCCCACCATAACTTTCCCTCTTTATCTTCTATGGCCCCACCATAACTTTCCCTCTCAATCTTCTATGGCCCCACCATAACTTTCCCTCTTTATCTTCTATGGCCCCACCATAACTTTCCCTCTTTATCTTCTATGGCCCCACCATAACTTCCCCTCTTTATCTTCTATGGCCCCACCATAACTTTCCCTCTTTATCTTCTATGGCCCCACCATAACTTTCCCTCTTTATCTTCTATGGCCCCACCATAACTTCCCCTCTTTATCTTCTATGGCCCTACCATAACTTTCTCTCTTTATCTTCTATGGCCCCACCATAACTTTCCCTCTCAATCTTCTATGGCCCCACCATAACCCTCTCTCTCAATCTTCTATGGCCCCACCATAACTTTCCCTCTCAATCTTCTATGGCCCCACCATAACTTTCTCTCTCAATCTTCTATGGCCCCAACGTAACTTTCTCTCTCAATCTTCTATGGCCCCACCATAACTTTCTCTCCGTATTGTTTATAAATAAAGGCTCTGGACAATGCCTATAACAAATGATTTTGAAATAAAAAGAATGTTTACATTACAAATCATTAAAACTTTTGTGCATCATTATACAAATAACATGTGTACATTAACGCAGAGTCTACGCACATGTGCATAAAAAACAAACAACTCTGTGTGTGCATTATATACATATTTTTTTTAAAGTTTTATCTTAATTTGTTTCGGTTTCAATCAAAATGTTATATACGATTTTATTTTATATCCTTTAAATAGGGTGAGTTACGAATTATCGTTCAGTACTACATCTTCGGTAATATAAGAAAAAACAATATAAAAATTGTTATTATTACACAGTGCTATCTAATACTTCTGCAAACCCGGGTTTGCAGAAGTATTAGATAGCACTGTGTAATAATAACAATTTTTATAATGTTTTTTCTCATATTAACGAAGATGTAGTACTGACCGATAACTTGACACTCACCCAATTTATTAATACTCTTACTTCACTGGTTTTCTCTTTTTTCTAAACCTTTATTTATTATATCGCCTTTAATTTATAATCCGTGACGTCATCACTCATATCAGTTCGTGCTGTTTTTGTTGTTTCTATAATAGTAGTTGGTTGATGTTTGTATATATAATTTTAATATAATATTGTGTTATATTTTATGTATTTTTTAATATATATTATCATATGTACTATCAATTTATAGATATAATTGATATTTTTTAATTATAGTGAAATTATATATTGAAACAAAATAGGAAACTGATTTATATTAATGTATAGATTAAATTTTCCAATATAATAAAATATATATGTAGTACTAGCTACAAAACTGGACAGCTTCACATTATCGGACAGCTCCACATTTTCGATCATCTACATGTACTTTGAGTTTAATTAAAAAAATAGATATAGCCTATCCATTAACTTCTCCAATATAAAATAGTAAACAAACAAAGGGGGGCACACCCATAGCCACCCCCATTGCCCCCCTTCCTGTTGATATGTGTTTTTAGGGGTCATTTGCCCCCGTTAAATATGGGCGATTCTCTCACGGACAGTATGTATAATATCACCCTTATGCTGTTAGTACATAGAGACTGAAATAGCGTGTCTGCATTAGGTTAGTCAGGTTACTAGTGTCACCCTTAGGCCCATGTCATACTAACAGTTAAAACGCCGCGTTTTCACCGCTCAGTTTATGCCTCTTCAATTAATCACGGTTAAATGAATGGAAGGCGGTAGAAACGCAAGTAAAGACTGCAAATTTACTTCCCATTCATTTTAACCGTGATTAATTGAAGAGGCGTGAACTGAGCGGTGAAAACGTGTCGTTTTAACTGTCAGTAAAGAATGAGCCTAACGCTGTTAATTCATAGAGACTGAAATAACGCGTCATATTTAATGCTCCATTCTATTCTGAAACGCCGCGTTTTCACAGCCCAGTTTACACATCTTAAAATCCTATCTAAATTGTGCTTGAAAACGCGGCATTTTAAATGCGGTAAAAACGCTTTGCAATGTATACTGTGCGGTAAAAACGGTACGTTTTATTCGCTAGAGTGGGCTTTTATTAGCTTGCTTCAGTGCGGTTAATAAGACCACTTGTGACCAAATAATTTTTATGTACACGTAAATTCTAGGGATATTAGATGTTAGGCAATTTACGCTCTTATGGACCACTCACCTAAGAGCTATTTTGCTGTGAAAAATAACATAAAAGTAAATAATACTTATTAGTAAAATTACTTGGTTATTAAGTACAGTAACTTAACTACTTATCTTAAGTAAGTTATTTAATACTTGTGTTATTTTTTACATTTTGAGAAAAGAAATTAATGTAATATTAAATTATAAATTGTAATATAAATAAATACTGATTAGTACATTATTTGTAAAATTTATTCCGTTCTTAAATAATATCAAAATATTTTTTATTTTTTATTCATTATTTCTGTAGCTTTTAAATTAATTGAATAAGGGTAAGTTACAAGTTATCGAACGAATCCATATTTTCGATCATAAAAAATCAATAATCATTTAAACACCTAGTAAAATTTTTAAATAAATATTTTCTCATTTATGTTCAAAAATATGGAACCGTTCGATAACTCGGAACTTACCCAATATGAATTTTTTTATTTATTTGAATTCACTTCAGTATAATTTCATTTACGGTTAAATTCCTTCCTGGTACCTTTACATTATTTATTACTATTCATTGGCTATTCTATTGATGTAAATACCTTCAAATTGATACCATTTGTGATGGTGAATATCCATTGTATATTAATTTAATGGTTCCTTTGCATATAAATAGATGCAAATGAATAAACTTACATTGCTAACTGTTAGATACAGAGAGAATTTATGTAACTCACGACTGCCAGACATTTCGTCAATAGGACATTTCGTCAATAGGACATTTCGTCGACATGCAGGACATTTCGTCACAAGGACGTCACATCGAAAAGACGTCTCGTTGACAAATTTTCGCAAAGTGTATATTACCAATTTACCATAGCTACTCAAAAAAAGTCTATAACCCCCTCTCAGGTCATTAAACAACCAAGAAGTGTGCAGCGCAACAAACTAGCGGATACAAAAAATTACATAACCACCATTTATGTTGAATATCTCAATATCCCCTTTACGAAAAATTCGTCGACTTAACGTCCTGTCAACGAAATTTTTCGACGAAACTTTTGCACAACAGCTTATAGCTCACTAAAATATAACTCACTAAGATAGAGCTCATTAAGCTCAGCTCACTAAGCTCAGCTCACTAAGTTCTAGCTCACTAAGCTCAGCACACTAAGTTCTAGCTTACACATTGAGCTTATAGCTCACTAAGCTCAGCTCACTAATTTACATAGGAGTGATTAAGGTTTGTCTTACAGACTAGATATCTATTTACTTATTTGGTTATTTGTTAAAATAACTTTCAAAACATGTTAGTATAATAATTATTATATTCCCTTTATTTGAAATAATTTAAGCAGTATAGGAATAATGTTATCTTTTAATAATCCGTAGAACTAACTAAAGGGTATACCTTTTCTAATTTATATCACTGTTCCACATTGTCGATCATATTGAAAAAGATATAGTATTTATTACTTAATCTTACATGATCGAAAATGTGGAACCGTTCGATAACTCAGAACCTACCCTGTATCGCCTTCGGTTCCTTATATTTTGTAAATGTTTCTGACTTTAACTTCATCTTAAATTCTAATAGTCATTAAAAGGAGATAAAAACATTAATTACCAATATAGACAGAGAGAAGGTTATGTTGGGCCATAGAAGATTGAGAGGTGCCAGTCTCCTATGGCCCCACCATAACTTTCTCACTGGGTATCCTCTCTCAATCTCCTATGGCCCCACCATAACTTTCTCACTGGGTATCCTCTCTCAATCTCCTATGGCCCCACCATAACTTTCTCACTGGGTATTCCCTCTCAATCTCCTATGGCCCCACCATAGATTTCTCCCTGTGTATCACCTCTCAATCTCCTATGGCCCCACCATAACTCTCTCCCTGTGTATCCCATCACTCAGTGCTAGCCAATAAGGAGGTATTTATCCTGCATATCGCCTCTCTTTATGGTTATCTACTTATACAGTCCTGTGAGTCATAGGCTGAACCCTGGTGCACTGAACCATATGGTGCAGTGAACCATATGATGTAGTCAACCATATGGTCCACACCACTGCACTCACTAGGCTGAAACATGGTGCAGTGAACCATCTCGACCTCTCAGATGGTTCACAATCACTGTTTCTCAATCAGTTTTGTTTTTGTTTGTGATGAGCCAATCTGACCCTTAAGGTTCTATTTTAAATACTCTAGTCATCTTTAAAGGACTTCTTCTTTACTTGAAAATACTTTGGTAAATAATCTATTGTTTTTTGGATATAACTATAGACTATTTTTGTTAATTTATTATATTTATTGTACGTAGGGTAAGTTCCACATGTTCGACCATGTAAGAAAATATACATTATTTGACATTTTAATTGGTATCCATGATACCATTAGATATCACTGGTATCATTTTAATTGGTATCCATGATACCATCAGATATCACTGGTATCATTTTAATTGGTATCCATGATACCATCAGATATCACTGGTATCATTTTAATTGGTATCCATGATACCATCAGATATCACTGGTATCATTTTAATTGGTATCCATGATACCATCAGATATCACTGGTATCATTTTAATTGGTATCCATGATACCATTAGATATCACTGGTATCATTTTAATTGGTATCCATGATACCATCAGATATCACTGGTATCATTTTAATTGGTATCCATGATACCATCAGATATCACTGGTATCATTTCAATTGGTATCCATGATACCATCAGATATCACTGGTATCATTTCAATTGGTATCCATGACACCATCAGATATCACTGGTATCATTTCAATTGGTATCCATGACACCATCAGATATCACTGGTATCATTTTAATTGGTATCCATGATACCATCATATATCACTGGTATCATTTTAATTGGTACTATGGACTGTTATCATAATAATCAAGTAACTGTTAAAATATTTCAATAAAAATTTCATACATGACGAAAATGTGAAACTGTCCTATAACTCGAAACTTACTCTACTTCATAATAATATTTTTAATATAATGATTAGTATGACTTTCCTTTATTTCCTCTGATGTCTAGTATAGAATAATATAAATCGAAATGAGAAAATAGGTAAAATAAATATTATTTATTTTAACTTTCTTCTATTTTTTTAACTCTCTAATGACCGGGTTAGGCCTTTCACTCCTTATTGTCAAGACTCTCTTGTCACACCAGGCACTGAAGGGTTAGCTAAATAATTACTATATTTTCTGCACAGTCCCTTACAGGACATCAGACTGTGCAGTCTGTGACTGACTGTGCAGTCTGTGACTGACTGTATGTTAGAACCTTTATATAACCATATAGTTTAAAACACTTTGTTATGATAACCTTTTGACTTGTCATAGATATTTACTGTTAAAGAATAATTTCTATTATGCATTCATTTATTATAAATAAAAATAATGAACAATTCATTTTGATAAAAAAATTGTTAAATTTTTTCATTTGATAAAAAAATTTTGTTAATTTTTTTTATTTAATAAAAAGTAATTCACAGCATCAATTAATTCATTATTATTTCCCTGGATTCAACTGGTGGGATACAGACCCCAGAGGGTTGAACCTTAGGGGGGTCAATCCCGGCACATTTTTTTTACCAGTCACTTAATAAGTTCCGTCCGGTCAGTGCCTTGCGAACGACTGTACTAACGTACACACGCACGCACATCCTTCCTGTGTGGTTCGATGTAACCTTTACACGGTTGCTGTGGTTAACGCGCATCTTCACTAATGCTATTTAAACTTAAAAAAAAGTTGCATTTAAACTAAAAGTTGATAGAATCCATTGAGTGGGGTAAGTTCTAAGTTATCGAACGGTTCCACATTTTCGATTATTATTTAACATTATAAGTATATTTTAATTGGTATCCATGATGCCTGTAGGACTTTAGGTATCATGGATAATAACGTATTGTTTTATTTTATGATGATACTTACAGGTATCATGGATACCAATTAAAATAACGAGTTCGTATATTAAATAATTATATTGTTTTCTTATATGGTCGAAAATATGGTACCGGTCGATAACTTAGAACTTCCCCTATTTTGATATGAAGTATTTTCCACTTAGTGTTTTTATATTATTATTATAAGTTTAAATTTCCTTCATTGTTCTACTTCCAGTGTATTATTAAATACTGTTTTCCCATTAATTTAAATATGACAAATGGTTGATTTTATGGTTACTAATAATTATAGCATATAAGTAAGTCTTCAATTAGTGTCGCTTGATTTAAATAAGGTCATGGTGAATTAAGACTTAAAATACTCTTCCCAGGACTTAATTAAGTTCATTGTTTTTCTTCACAGTGGTTAAGTTAGTTAATGCAAAGGGAATAATAATTCAAAAGATAAAAAAAAAAGGAAGTGGTTAAAATGATAACTAGATTTCACTGTTAGGAATAGATACTCTATTTTTTATTATAAAGTATTATATATCTTTTCTTTGGCTGTGACTGTTCTTTATTTTAATAATTATTTTATATTTAATAGTTCTTTGTTTATTTTACAAACATTTAAAAAATTGTTACTTGTAAACTAGTTACTTACTTCTTACTTTACTACACTAGTATTGCATACAGTACCGTGTACTTAAATTACTATGGAATATACGGAGCAACTATACAGTGACTGTGCACAGTGTAGCTATACAATGTAACTGTATACTCACTGTATACAGTGTAACTATACAGTATACAGTGATGAGAAGAGTGTGTGACTTGTAACATTCTATTTTAAGTGAATTGTAAACTGGTTCGTGTATTCTTTCAAAAGAATATTTAATAGTATTTTTTTGAAAGTTCAATATTTCATTTAATTTATTTTCTTAATAAGAATACGTCAGAGAGTATATCCTGTAGTTATTTATCCTGTAGTTATTTATCCTGTAGCTATTTATCCTGTAGTTATTTATCCTGTAGCTATTTATCCTGTAGCTATTTATCCTGTAGCTATTTATTCTGTAGCTATTTATCCTGTAGTTATTTATCCTGTAGCTATTTATCCTGTAGTTATTTATTCTGTAGTTATTTATCCTGTAGCTATTTATCCTGTAGCTATTTATCCTGTAGTTATTTATCCTGTAGCTATTTATCCTGTAGCTATTTATCCTGTAGCTATTTATTCTGTAGCTATTTATCCTGTAGTTATTTATCCTGTAGCTATTTATCCTGTAGTTATTTATTCTGTAGCTATTTATCCTGTAGCTATTTATCCTGTAGTTATTTATCCTGTAGTTATTTATCCTGTAGCTATTTATCCTGTAGTTATTTATTCTGTAGCTATTTATCCTGTAGCTATTTATCCTGTAGTTATTTATCCTGTAGCTATTTATCCTGTAGCTATTTATTCTGTAGTTATACAGTGTAAGAAGACAGGTAAATTTATCAAATGAATTCAGCCTGTGGCCAATTCTCAGTCTTCTTTCGTCATCCTTTTCGGTATCTAAATATTTACTCAACTTTTGCTCATGTTTTTCTCTTCCAACTTTCTTTGGAATAATTTCTTCATTTTCTGCTAAAATCTTTACTCTAATTTTTTCATTTAATTTCACCTCTAAATTTATAAAATCGTACCATCAATATTTAGTAATTAGTTAATAGAACTAATTTCATAACAAATACTTTTTTGCATTAAATAATTTTATTTTATTTTTAAAAAAGTATTGCGTTTTCTATTCATACTTTATTAGTGAGTTCCGCTTAATATAGACACCGGCTAGTGAGTCCAGCCGCTTAGTGTGACCAAATAAAGTGGACTTGTTAATTGTATTCGCAAAAGCTTCGGTTAGTACAACCTTCTTTTCGTTATTAATTTATTCATTTCTAATCAATGAAAGTTTGTTTTAATTAATCAATTTATTGAGTAACTGTAGTCGTTACTATTGACTATTAGGGTAGGTTCTAAGTTATCGAACGGTTCCACATTATCGATCATATACGAAAATGTATTTAATATTGCAGAAATCTTTGATACCAATTTAATTTTTTTTTTATGATTGGAAATGTGGAACTGTCCAATAACTCGAAAGTTACCCTAGTAACCCTTGGTGTCACACCTCTATAAAAGGTAACATTTCTACCCACATAACATGAAGTAACATTCACTTGTGACAAGTAACACTGAGGTCAAATGTTTAATACCTTGTTATTAACCCATTTTACCGGGTAAGTCTAGTTCTGTCCCATTTTACCGGGTAAAAGTATAGTTCTGTCCCATTTTACCTGGTAAAAGTCTAGTTCTGTCCCATTTTACCTGGTAAAAGTCTAGTTCTGTCCCATTTTACCTGGTAAAAGTCTAGTTCTGTCCCATTAACCGGGTAAAAGTCTAGTTCTGTCCCATTTTACCGGGTAAAAGTCTAGTTCTGTCCCATTAACCGGGTAAAAGTCTAGTTCTGTCCCATTAACCGGGTAAAAGTCTAGTTCTGTCCCATTTACCGGGTAAAAGTCTAGTTCTGTCCCATTTACCGGGTAAAAGTCTAGTTCTGTCCCATTAACCGGGTAAAAGTCTAGTTCTGTCCCATTTTACCGGGTAAAAGTCTAGTTCTGTCCCATTAACCGGGTAAAAGTCTAGTTCTGTCCCATTAACCGGGTAAAAGTCTAGTTCTGTCCCATTTACCGGGTAAAAGTCTAGTTCTGTCCCATTTTACCGGGTAAAAGTCTAGTTCTGTCCCATTAACCGGGTAAAAGTCTAGTTCTGTCCCATTAACCGGGTAAAAGTCTAGTTCTGTCCCATTTACCGGGTAAAAGTCTAGTTCTGTCCCATTTACCGGGTAAAAGTCTAGTTCTGTCCCATTTACCGGGTAAAAGTCTAGTTCTGTCCCATTTTACCGGGTAAAAGTCTAGTTCTGTCCCATTTACCGGGTAAAAGTCAAGTCTGATAAATATAGGGTTTATTTATCCCTGTAACACTAATATTGATTTTATCTCCCAAATTCTAATAATCAATTAATAAATTTTCAGATCTCTCTACCGACTTTCCTATGAAAGATTTCCTAAATATTTATGCCTAGTTTTATCTATCGAGATGATATATTCTGCCCAAACATTTATTGGGGAGAAGAAGAATTGCTTGAGTTTATATCATATGGTGGCAAAGCACGTAAAAATACAATGGTAATATACAGGGTGACCCACAAAAAAGTGTACCCAATTTTAAATTCGTATATTTCAAGAACTATTGAAGGTACAGTTTTCTTTCAAATATCATTTTGTTTATTGAATCTTTCTCCATCTACAGTTAAATTTTCATAATTTTTTATTCATTTTTGTGAGTATAACAACGATTTAATTGATGGGTGGTGCAAATGGTCAGAAAACGGACAATGAAGTAAGTTCAAACATTAGAAATATCTTTATTAGACTAAATCCTTTATTTGTCTATTGTGGGTCACCCTGTATATTATCTAATATGAATAATGATATCGTTTACATATCTCTTGATTAATATATACTGTATGTAACTATTTATGACGACTAATATTAAAAGTATTGTATTTATTATTTAACTTTTAATATTATCATAAATATATGTATTGTTATTTATGTCATCAAATATTTTTAATATTATATTCATTATATAACTACAATATTTAATAAATTAATTGTTATTTTTGTTAATGAATTTATGATATATTATAATAATTATATTTATTATATTTATAAATAGGGTGAGTTACGAATTATCGGTCAGTACTACATCTTCGGTCATATAAGAAAAAAAAATTGTTATTATTACACAGTGCTATCTACTACTAACATTTTTCGTATTGTTTTTTCTTATATGACCGAAGATGTAGTACTGACCGATAATTAAGAACCTACCCTAGCTAATAATATTTTTTTCAATGTGATGTTGATGAATAGTTACATTTATAAGTTGAACGTAACGCTTAAGCTATCAAAGCTATCTCTGATATCTTTACAATGTAGCTTTTAAAGTTACATTTCTTATCTGTGAATGTGAAGTGCAGCACTATACAATGATTTACTATAGAGTGATTTACTATAGAGTGATTTACTATAGAGTGATTTACTATAGAGTGATTTACTATAGAGTGATTTACTATAGAGTGATTTACCATAGAGTGATTTACTATAGAGTGATTTACTATAGAGTGATTTACTATAGAGTGATTTACTATAGAGTGATTTACTATACAGTGATTTACTATACAGTGATTCACTATACAGTGATTTACTATACAGTGATTTACTATACAGTGATTCACTATACAGTCAATACAGTGATTTATTCTACTGTGACTTACTGTATAGTCTATACAATTTCTATAGTGACATACTGTACAGTTTATTTTGTATAAACACTGACTAACTGTACAGTTAGTACAGTCAATACAGTTGAACTCTATGTTTGATATTAACATTGAGTGTTGAATTACTCCTTGCATAACCATTAAGTAATAATAGTTTAATTAAATAAAATATTGATTTTTATCTTATGTTTTAAATAGGCAAAGCAATGGTAAATTATGATTCACTAGTGTATTTGCCCGTTAAAAATAACGGGTCTTCAATAGTAATTTATTACCCGTTATTAGGTTCTTTCAGTTAACTCAATTAAATTCATTTTTCTGCATGAACTGATACTATATTGTATAGATAAAATACCAAGTGGTGAGCCAGTGGCCAAAATTATATCGCGTCTTGCAAGACGGTAAATTCCTTATCTTGGTGTCTTTCAACTGGCAATCTGGCGTCAGTTCAATGGAGTAATGATATATAACTGAAACAATATAAGGTTTTCTATGTCCTGCAATCGCTGCAACACTTCCTCTCTCTAGTGTAGTTTATCATAACTCTATGTAAAATACACACAAAAATTGAATAAAAAACAATTTAAATTTCAAGTCAATATATTCCCGTGCGTATCATAGTTACATTCTTCATGTTTAATACCCGTCGAGTAAAAGCGGATACCAAATAAATAAATAAATAAACACACGAGGGAAATTATTAGTATAGATTTTTCATTTTTACCATGTTTATCATTTTTTTACTCTACTTGCAGTTTTAGAGGATAGCGCTAGGGTTATGCTCTTCAACTACGAGGTCTTAGATTTTGTGTTGGGTAGACTTGTAGGGTTCATTCACTATCACCTCTTCATTTTCCTCTTAAATTTTGAGTTAGGTAGGCTCGTAGGCTTCATTTACTATCACCTCTTCATTTTCCTCTTAGATTTTGAGTTAGGTAGGCTCGTAGGCTTCATTTACTATCACCTCTTCATTTTCCTCTTAGATTTTGAGTTAAGTAGGCTCGTAGGCTTCAATTACTACCTCCTCTTCATTTTCCTCTTCCATCCGTGATTCCTTACAGCGCAATCACGGAATAGCTTTTCTGCATCCATGAGCGTTATAACTAACAGGTGGTAGGTAACTTTGATCATTAAGCCACTTTCCTTTCTGACTGCTTCTTCCAATCCCTTGTACTTAATTTCATTTAGCGTCAGCGATATGGCCTTTGGTTCCAAAACAGACGTTAAACCATAATAATTTATTATTTTGCATCTCAAGACAATGAATTTATATTTAATGACAGAGAATCTTTCTATTTATTTCTAATTTACATTTAATGTACATTTGTTAATTGTTGCAATTGGCATTAGTTGTTGGTACCCTCAGATTTAGTAACTACATCCTGCTAGACACTTCCTATGAAGGTACAGTAGAATGTACCCTTTGTGGGGTTAAATGTACCCTTTGTGGGGTTAAATGTACCCTTTGTGGGGTTAAATGTACCCTTTGTGGGGTTAAATGTACCCTTTGTGGGTTAAATGTACCCTTTGTGGGGTTAAATGTACCCTTTGTGGGTTAAATGTACCCTTTGTGGGGTTAAATGTACCTTTTGTGGGGTTAAATGTACCCTTTGTAGGGTTAAATGTACCCTTTGTGGGGTTAAATGTACCCTTTGTGGGGTTAAATGTACCCTTTGTGGGGTTAAATGTACTCTTTGTGGGGTTAAATGTACCCTTTGTGGGGTTAAATGTACCCTTTGTGGGGTTAAATGTACCCTTTGTGGGTTAAATGTACCCTTTGTGGGGTTAAATGTACCCTTTGTGGGGTTAAATGTACCCTTTGTGGGTTAAATGTACCCTTTGTGGGGTTAAATGTACCCTTTGTGGGGTTAAATGTACCCTTTGTGGGGTTAAATGTACTCTTTGTGGGGTTAAATGTACCCTTTGTGGGGTTAAATGTACCCTTTGTGGGGTTAAATGTACCCTTTGTGGGTTAAATGTACCCTTTGTGGGGTTAAATGTACCCTTTGTGGGGTTAAATGTACCCTTTGTAGGGTTAAATGTACCCTTTGTGGGGTTAAATGTACCCTTTGTGGGGTTAAATGTACCCTTTGTGGGGTTAAATGTACTCTTTGTGGGGTTAAATGTACCCTTTGTGGGGTTAAATGTACTCTTTGTGGGGTTAAATGTACCCTTTGTGGGGTTAAATGTACCCTTTGTGGGGTTAAATGTACCCTTTGTGGGGTTAAATGTACCCTTTGTGGGGTTAAATGTACCCTTTGTGGGGTTAAATGTACCCTTTGTGGGGTTAAATGTACCCTTTGTGGGGTTAAATGTACCCTTTGTGGGGTTAAATGTACCCTTTGTGGGGTTAAATGTACCCTTTGTGGGGTTAAATGTACCCTTTGTGGGGTTAAATGTACCCTTTGTGGGGTTAAATGTACCCTTTGTGGGGTTAAATGTACCCTTTGTGGGGTTAAATGTACCCTTTGTGGGGTTAAATGTACCCTTTGTGGGGTTAAATGTACCCTTTGTGGGGTTAAATGTACCCTTTGTGGGGTTAAATGTACCCTTTGTGGGGTTAAATGTACCCTTTGTGGGGTTAAATGTACCCTTTGTGGGGTTAAATGTACCCTTTGTGGGGTTAAATGTACCCTTTGTGGGGTTAAATGTACCCTTTGTGGGGTTAAATGTACCCTTTGTGGGGTTAAATGTACCCTTTGTGGGGTTAAATGTACCCTTTGTGGGGTTAAATGTACCCTTTGTGGGGTTAAATGTACCCTTTGTGGGGTTAAATGTACCCTTTGTGGGGTTAAATGTACCCTTTGTGGGGTTAAATGTACCCTTTGTGGGGTTAAATGTACCCTTTGTGGGGTTAAATGTACCCTTTGTGGGGTTAAATGTACCCTTTGTGGGGTTAAATGTACCCTTTGTGGGGTTAAATGTACCCTTTGTGGGGTTAAATGTACCCTTTGTGGGGTTAAATGTACCCTTTGTGGGGTTAAATGTACCCTTTGTGGGGTTAAATGTACCCTTTGTGGGGTTAAATGTACCCTTTGTGGGGTTAAATGTACCCTTTGTGGGGTTAAATGTACCCTTTGTGGGGTTAAATGTACCCTTTGTGGGGTTAAATGTACCCTTTGTGGGGTTAAATGTACCCTTTGTGGGGTTAAATGTACCCTTTGTGGGGTTAAATGTACCCTTTGTGGGGTTAAATGTACCCTTTGTGGGGTTAAATGTACCCTTTGTGGGGTTAAATGTACCCTTTGTGGGGTTAAATGTACCCTTTGTGGGGTTAAATGTACCCTTTGTGGGGTTAAATGTACCCTTTGTGGGGTTAAATGTACCCTTTGTGGGGTTAAATGTACCCTTTGTGGGGTTAAATGTACCCTTTGTGGGGTTAAATGTACTCTTTGTGGGGTTAAATGTACCCTTTGTGGGGTTAAATGTACCCTTTGTGGGGTTAAATGTACCCTTTGTGGGGTTAAATGTACCCTTTGTGGGGTTAAATGTACCCTTTGTGGGGTTAAATGTACCCTTT